>JAIUZE010025925.1:0-15741 GCA_022085475.1 Heliosperma pusillum | reverse complement strand
TCTTCCCCTATAAGAAATAACAAGAAACATTATTAGAACTAAAAATTGGAATTTCCATATTAAAGAGTGTTGAAAACGATCTTGACGGAATTGAAATATAACCGTACGTGAAGATGAGGAGGCGAAGAGGAGAGTGTACAACCCGAAAAATGCCAATTTTCCTAGTAAAAATATTTACTAACACTTTTCAGTAGAACTTAAGTTTTTAAAATAGGAATTTTTGTTCCGAGTCTTATTTTGAAATTCCGCGTTCGTATTTGGAATTTTTGAGGGATTCCATGAAAAGACCGTTTTTAGTCATCTTTGCCTTTTCTTGACTTTTAAGTCGTCTTTGACTTTTCCTTGACTTTTTAAAGTCGTCATTGACTTTTTCTTGACTTTTAAGTCGTCCTAAACTTTTCTTGACTTTTAAGTCATCTTCGACTTTTCTCGACTTTTCAGTCAACTTTGACTTCCGTTGACTTTTTCCCGACTCGTCTCATAAGTTTGAAGACCGAAATTTATTTAAAAAAATAATATTTTTGATTTATTTTTATTTAGATTTATTAAGATTTATCATAATTTAATATAATTATTTGGAATTTATTCGGAATTTAAAGAATAACGTTTACGGTTTTAACCGAACGTCATTTAACTATTCCCGACTCATCGTAAAGCGCGAAACAAAATCGAAACTCGACTTTGGCATGAGTCACACGCGCGTGTCATCGCTTTCCACTCACCATTAGATATTTTATTTATTTTGATTAAACTAATCAAAATATCTTAGATATTTTCAACTTTATCGATCAGTTAACGAAAATTACGCAAATCGAGCAAAAACAGACCCGATGCTCACCATACCACACGGCTCAAAAGTCCTCTAATAGCTCTTGATATTTTCATTTCTTTTGATACAATAATCATAATAACTAGATATTTGTGTAATTAACTTTATCGTTAATTATATTCAATCGTTTACCGTAAAATAATTATTAAACGCGAGTCAATTACGTAACAACAATTTCCAAACCCGACATCTTTATTTGTCTATATTTACACGGCTCATCCTACCATCATTACTCACTAACAACTTTTCATTTTACAACAAATCAAATTAAGATCAAAACATCACTTTCTTTGATCGTTCTTCGTGTTCTTCGTCGTTCATCATTTGTTCTTCATCGTTCTTGAGCAAAACCTTCATACAATCTTCGTTTCTTAATTAAATCCATCCTAATTTATATTTCTAGACTCTCCTCTTCGCTCCTCATCTTCACGTACGGTTATATTTCAATTCCGTCAAGATCGTTTTCAACACTTTAATTATGGAAATTCATATTTTTAGTTCTAATAATGTTTTCTTGTTATTTCTTATAGGGGAAGATTTTGAAGACGATTTTGGAGACTCGTATATTTTGGGTGAAGATTAGTAGGAGGGTTTCTTATTATTATACTTCTTATTATTTTGGTGCTAATTGTTTTGGCTAGCTAAGGTAACAATTCCGTTTTACTCGACGAATTAATGTCACATAGGTTTTAGTTTTGTTCATGTTATGGTTATGTATGATTTTAGTGAGTAACTTAGCTTTAAGTTTGTTTCTTTTGATTTTGGTTCATCTTTATTTTTGGTTCATCTTTTTATGATTTATGGATTTTTGTTAGTAATATGATAAGTAATGGTTATTATTGTGTTTTATGAATTTTTATGATTTTCCATAACGTTATGATTCTTATGTTGTTTAGGAAATTTTAACAAGTTTAGTGTTCTTGAGGAATTTTGATGATTTTTAATAAGTTATGATTTTTATGTTGTCTTATTGTTCTTGATGATTTTTTATGTTGTTAGGAATTTTTATGTTGTTTTAGTGTTCTTGATGAATTTGGATGATTATTCATAATAATGATTTTTGTGTGATGGTTGTTAAAATGGGTGTTTGATAATTTAAAACATGTTAGAATAAATTTGTTGTTGTTTGTTGGGTGAACCGTGGAGAGAGCAAGAACCGGACCACCCAGACCGGTCCAGGCCGGTTCAGACCCGGTCTGGGTTGGTCCATGGTGGGTCCGGGTTTTGGTCTTTGGGTTGTGTCGATGTTTGATTGATTGGTTGTTGTTTTGACGGGTTTTAAATATGTTAAAGCATGCGGGAAATATTGGAAAACGGTTTTTTAGAAATTTTAGGCAAAACAGCCCATTGAGCCCAAATCAGGCCGTGAGGCCCAAATCAGGCCCATGTGGGTCCGGCCCAACTCAGCCCGTGGGTCCCACTTTGGGACTTGTGACGGTTTTTGAGTTAAATGTTAATTTATCGTGTTTTGTAATTTTTAGCAAGCGGGAAATGTTAAAAAGTAAAATATTTAATTAAAAAGGTTTTTCGAAAAATTAATATTTCTCACATGTTAGAAATTATAAGACGAGATCGTAGTTTATTTTGATATCCTTTAAGTCAAGCGGTGTTTTACGTAAGATTTAATAATTCACATGTTAGAAGTTTTATTAAAATAACATGTAATGAATATGTTGATTTTATGTCTATGTGATAAAGACTCTGTTTCTAGCCGGTTTGATCCAACGGTTTTGGTCAAACTAAGATCTAGTCAGCCCCGATTTGACTGATGACCCGTCGCGGGACTATGGTCGGGGATTTGTCTTCAAGTAAGGTTTTATTTGATTATTGAATTAGCCTTAGTAGATATGAGGCGATATGATATTTGGTTATTATTTATATGAAATTAGTCACATGATAGGATGTTTTTCCCGTGACTGTTTTATTATATGGTTGGTGTCGTGTTGACTAAGTACCCATAGAGAATTATGAGTATATGGCGTCTTGACCATTCTACTTCTAAATGAGTATCTTGGACCATGACATTGATAGGCCCGTACTATCTTTAACGAGCATATGGAGTTCACTGCTTGATAGCTTTTGTGTCACGGCCTGGGGGGCTTATCTCCAAGCCGGGGCATGGCGTCCTAAGAGTTCCGCTTTTGGAAGGGAGCCAGCTTAAGTACTAGCCATCTCTGCTTAGGGGGTCGCCTAGTAGAGTTTCTCATAGACGGTTATGTCATGGGACGGGGAATGGAATAGCTGTTGTCGCTAGGTCTGATCAGTCTAGGACTAGGATGTTTTCCTACCTTGTGGTATAGCCTCGAGTTACAGAAGTCGACTATTGACTGTACTAGGAACTTATGCCTGTTTGTAGAAGTATTGGTCTTTCATGTTTGTATGATTCTATGAGTGTTAGAAGGTGAGATGCAAGCCGGCTAAGATTGATAGAGTTTGGATTACCGATTGTTAACTGATTCACATGATTACGTGTTGATTAGGGTTTGAGTGTATCACGGCCATGTTTCTGAGAGGAACCTCTGAGCTAGCATACCAGCTTCCCTACCTCGGTTATAGTTTATTATCGGTTTCACATGATAGCTTTCACATGCTAGGTTATTTGTTAGTTATCTGTTTCATAACATGAAAAGCATATCATATATGTTAAGTTTTGTATTTCCATATACATTGCTTTTATGTTATTCATGTTTTATTAAACTCGACATTTCGTGGCTGGGAGAACTCGGAGTTACTCCCCACTGACTGTGGCTTCCGTGTTTATATTTAATGCGGTTGGCAGGTTTGTGATGCATACTTGGGTACATTGACGAGCTAGCGAGCGAAGTATTTACCTTGGACTTATATTCGGTTCTTAGATTGTATATTATTATACACTCTTTTATTTCCGTATTTATACGGGAGATATGTCTCCCGTCTTGTATAATTCTTATGTATAATATAAATTTTATTTTGTAATGAACCTTTTTATTTATGACACCCTTTGTTATGTATTTAAATTATTTTTTTTCTTTCCGCAAATTTGAGGGTGTCACATTTGGTTTGCCTTAATTGATATTACCCAATGATTTGTGATGATTAAGATGCATTAAATGTGATTTGTTGTTAGTAAATGTTGTTGGAATTGATTGGGTATCAAAGGAGTTTGAGTTTTGGTTGTTGTTTAAGTTGATTTTCGTGCTTGATGTCCCAGTCGCCTGCCGGCCGCCCAAACCGGCTGGGAACCCCCTGATGTGAATTGGACAATTGTGAGGATTTTGGTGTTGTGTGAGTCCCAGCCGGCCGACCTGCCGCCGGTCCCACAACCGGCTGGTCACACCTATGTAAGTTTGGTTGATTTTATTGTAAGACTGCAAGTCGCAGCCGGCCACCCGGCAGCCCGCCCAACCGGCTGGAACTCTCCCCTTTTCCCTTATTCCTACTTTTCTCACTTTGATCTGTGACCCCAGCCGGGTAGCCGGCAGCCGGTCACACCCACCAGCTGGGGATCCCCTGTAAATTATGCTTGTTGTTATGTGTTACTGAGATACCAGCCGGGTACTCGGCAGCCGGTCCACCTGACCGGCAGGTACCCCCTTGTGACTATTTCTCATTTCTTTTCCATATGCCTTCACATGTAATAGTTTGTATGGTTTGTTTATCTTATAAACATACGTAATAACATTAAATATTCATGTTTAGAATATATGATATCTTACATGCTTATATCACATGTTTTGTGACGGTTTTTGATATGTCCCCTCTTTAGTCGGTTCTATCTTATGTTTTGATTTGAGCACTAATTTTTGTGTGCTTTGAACTCTCATTCCCCGGCTACACCCTTATTCTCGTTAGACTGGAATGTCGGAGCGATGGGGTGTATCCTTGATGCTTGAATGCATTTGTTAGTGGGGATATGACGACGTTGTTGGGAGGTGAACGCAATGCGTTAATCGACCCGGCCGTCAAATGTCGTATCCTTGCGAGGTTGTGTCATTGCATGTAGCGTACTGCTTGTCTATGATTCTTGTGCTCTTTTCGCCTCTTTCGAATAGTTTGACCGAATTTGGGGTACTCGACTTCTGTGTTTGACCGTGGTTGAGACTAGTGTGAGCTAGCGAGCGTCGTTTTACGATGATTACCTTTACCGCTTAGACTCTTATACTATTAGAGTGATAGTATTTTTGGGACCGTTGTCTCCCTTGTAGGGATCTGTCGACATTTTCGACACTACTACTTATTTGTTTACGTTGGATTTCGCCTTTTGATGATCTTTGCGAAACATGCCTTAAAAAGTTTTAAAAATTTCTCTAATTTCCGCTGCGTGTTACTTGTTTATCTTTATGTTGTCGCGAGAGTTGTCACAGTTGGTGTCATAGCCTATGACGCTCCCGACGCACACACGTGAACCCTAAACCTAAATTTTAACTTGACCTTGAAATAATGAATGAGAGATGGGTAGAAATTAAGGACTTTACGTGGTAGTCTCTATGATTGTGCTAAGTGTTAGGATTAACCTCGTTTTGTTTTTGTGTCTTATGAAGATAATTATACCTCGACTCGTAGAGAATGTCATTTTGGAGGCTCTCACTCAAGTCCTAAGGAATCAACAAATGCGGCCCATGCTCAAGCTAACCAAGCCCCCCTCCTAGAGAAGACCATCACCAAGGAGGCTATGCTGGGGTGACTAGTCAAATTTCTAGGAGCAAGACCAAGCCTTATGGTGGAGAACCGGACCCTACCGAGGTCTCGGAATGGTTCTGGGAGATGGAGAAGCAATTCGACTTGTATCAAGTCCGAGAAGAATACAAAGTAAGGATTGCCAAGCATTTGCTTGTGAGAGAGGCCGACAACTGGTGGTCGATTACTAGTCCTACCGCTACTCTTGAAGTCAACTTCAATTGGGAACGTTTCAAGACTCTTGTTGAAGATCAATTATGCCCCAATGATAAGTGAATATTTGCATGATTTTAACCCCCAATTTAGCTCGGTTTTGTATGTCATTTGTCCTTTGTTAAGCCATTTTATGAGCTAATATCGTCTTCTAGGCGAATTCCTATGTTCTAACCTGTTTTGTAGGGAAAGTGACGTTTCTACGCCCTTTTTCTATATTGCCGAGCATTTGCCTAGAACCTGACGATTTGAAGAAGCAAGCTTGACCAAGTCAAACGCATTTCAAGAAGGTTCACTGATTCAAAAGAAAGAAGAAGCAAAGACGATTTCGCAGTTGTCAGAAGATCGATCAGTTAGGCGAAGAAATCATCATTTTACATCAAACCCTATCAACAAACCCGACTCAAAAGGTCAAGGGGGATAATGAAAGTCAAGTCATAGGCCAAGGGAGATGAAACGAAAGTCAAAGCATCCAGATTACTACATACCCGATCGGGTAAGTAGTGTACCCGATCGGGTATGTTTGCTGATCCGAGCTTTTGCTTCGACTTCCTTTATTTTGTCCTATATGTTTAATGTATGACCCCTTCCCCACGAAACCTACAGCTATATAAGAGTGCCTCAGCAACCACATCTCAACACACTTCTCTACACACAATTAGAAACCCTACTTTTCTTTTTACATTACATAAAAACCTAGATTAGGAGGAGAGAAACCTAGCCTCTCTTCTCTCGTCTAGATCATTTTCTTCTTTCTTTTTGTCCTTAGTTTCTTAGTTTATTTTTGATTTCTCTACATCAAATCCTTAGCCTAGATCAATAAAAATTCCATCTTTGTAATCTACTTTATGTGGTTCAAGTATTGTAATTCGTGGATCGACTATTCTATGCAAGGAATTTCTATTATGGTTGTTTATATTTCATCATTGTCGTTGTTGATCGTCATCTAGGTATTCCTATTTTATCTTTTGTTTAAAGTCTTTATGTTTCTTATTTGATTGCTATTTTCTTTACATGTTATTTTAGATTCAATTTCAATATCGTTGTAATCATTTCATTTCCCTAGATCGTCAATTTAGCGCCGTTATTATCGCCAATTAAAGAGTCTTAAAATATTATCAAAACCAAATAAACATGTCTATCCTAGTTTTTATTATTAACATCATCTTAGATCTAAACATCACCATGAGTGAGTAGTCGTTTTTCTAGGGTGTAGGGTAGCCATGTAGGTTGATTAAAAGATGATAATTGGATAAAAGAAATTGTGCTTTAAAACATTGTGTCTATGCATGTTTGGACTATAACGATAGTTAACGATTCCTGATCAAAATCATTGACTAAAATGGAATTCTTTTCCAAAGTAGAAATACGTGAATTGAATAGACAAAGCATGACATGGTAGATTAGACCTAGTAAATTGCCTAAAAGCCTGCTAGACCATCTGATCTATGATTGTAATGAACACATCATTCTTACGAACTCACAATGAATTATTTGCATGTTCTAAATCCAATTTCATCAATATGTTAATCTACATGTGTGAACCTACTTCCCTAGATTCTTTTTATCATTGTTAATTCATCACCTGCTTTATTGTTTTTGTTTTGATTTGCTTTTATGTTGTTTTGATTTATGCTTTTTATTAGTTTAGAAATCAAAACCCCAAAACCCAGATACTCGTTAGATAAGACCCAATTGCAAGACATTTCACATTCTATAGGAAACACCATCTCCCTGAGGATCGACCCCTGCTTCCCTAATTACATTAATTTGTTATTAGCCTAGTCTGGGTAATTATCTTTGACCAGGGCTTGCGACGGTCCCGATCACCCAAAGAACTAAAACAACAAAGACTCAAAGAATTCATCGATTTCAAACAAGGTGACTTGTCGGTTCAAGACTTCACCACCCAATTCATCAAGCTTGCTCACTTTGCACCAAGACTCATTAAGGATGATGAAGACTGAGCTTCTTACTATGTAATAAGCTTAGTGCTTTTCTACAAAGCAAAGTAAGGAGGAGTTCTACCTCCTTTGGAGAGTTGTATGATGATGCACTTTGGGCCGAGAATTCCATGAAGGCCATCAAAGATGAAGCGAAGATGAAAAGTCCCTCTCCTTCTTTCTCACCTAAGCCAAATTTCTATGGCAAAAGGTCGTTTACTCCCTCATCTTCCAATGCCTATGCTAACAAGCGGAGATTTAACCCTTCTTCAATGCAAATGCAAGGGCTCTCACTCCTTTCTTGCCCCAAGCTATTTCTAATGTGACTCCTAGGCCCTATGCTCCCCCTCAAGCTCAAGCTCAAGGTCGCCTTTGCAACTGTTATAGGCAACCTCATCTCCGTGGTGTTGGATGTTTCAACCGACCTTTCATTTGCTACTTTTGCAAGAAGCCCGGTCACCGTTATGATGATTTCCCCGATCGGAAGTTGCCCAATCCAAATGCTAAGCCCAAAGAATCTATCTATGTTCTAAGCCCAACCGAAGCCGATGGTCATCCGGAGATAATTACGGGTATGTTCTTAATCTTAGAACAACCGTGCCTTATTTTATTAGATACTGGCGCATCTATGTCTTTTGTGTCTTCAACTTATGTTGATAAGTTAGCTATCGAACCTACTTCTAGTGAGGATACTCCCATATCCTTACCATCCGGAGAAATTATCTCATGTTCTACTCTTTACCCTAATGTCCCTATCTCTATTGCGGGGACCATCTTTCCCTCTAATCTCCTTAAGTTTTCCCTAGGAGAGTTTGATTTAATCCTAGGTATGGATTGGCTAGCTTTGTACCATGCTAGGTTCGAGTGTAGAGATCAAAAGATCTACCTTAAGAGTCCTTTAGGAGTTCGCGTAACCTATAAGGGATCTCATTCCCGAATGGGTGTGCAATTGGTTTCCGCAATGAAGTTAGTGAGTATGATAAAAAAAGGGTCACCAAGCATTCTTGTGTGTTGTGACTTCTACATCTTCCTCCTTGCCGAAGATTGAAGATGTACCTATAGTACGTGACTTTGTTGATGTATTCCCCGAAGACTTGCCCGGGATCCCTTCTGAGCGTGATGTTTAGTTTTCCATTGATCTTATGCCCGGAACCGAACCCATAGCTAAAGCTCCATACCGTATGGCTCCAACCGAGTTGAAGGAGCTAAGGAAGCAACTTGATGAGATGATAGAAAAGGGTTTCATTCGACCAAGTGCCTCACCTTGGGGTGCTCCCGTTCTCTTTGTGAAGAAGAAGGATGGTTCTATGAGACTTTACATTGACTACCGTGAGTTGAACCGAGTTACAATCAAGAACAAGTATTCTTTGCCAAAAATTGAAGATTTGTTTGATCAACTAAAGGGTGATTCTACCTTTTTTAAGATTGATTTGAGATCCGGATATCATCAAATTCCCGTTCGTGATGCCGACATCCCGAAGACCTCTTTTACTACAAGATATGGTCACTTTTAGTTCAAGGTGATGTCATTTGGTTTGACTAATGCTCCCGCTATTTTCATGGATCAAATGAACCGCACCTTTAGTGAGTATCTTGACAAGTGTGTAGTGGTTTTCATTGACGACATCCTTGTTTTCTACAAGACCGAAGAAGAGCATGCCAAAGGTGGTTTGCCAAATTATCCAAGTATGAATTTTGGTTACCTAAGGTGTCCTTTCTTGGACATGTAATTTCCAAAGAAGGCGTTATGGTAGACCCTTCTAAGATTGAAGCCGTGGTTGATAGGAAGAGTTCAACCGATGTTAGTGAAGTTCGAAGTTTTCTTGGTTTAGCCAGTTACTACCGCCGATTTGTCAAAGATTTCTCAAAGCTTGCAAGACCGATGACTTAATTGTTGAAGAAAGAGACCAAATTCGTTTGGAATGAAGCCTGTGAAGCCGCTTTTCAAGAATTGAAGAAAAGCTTGACTACCGCTCCGGTGTTGACTTTACCTGAAGATGGTGTAGACTTTGATGTCTATTGTAATGCTTCCAAGTTGGGATTGGGTTGTGTGCTTATGCAAAATAGGAAGGTGGTTTCTTATGCCTCGAGACAGTTAAGAGTTCATGAAGTGAACTACCCTACTCATGATCTTGAGTAAGCCGTCGTTGTCCATGCATTGAAGGTGTGGAGGCACTATCTTATTGGTGTTCATTTTCGAATCTACACCGATCACAAGAGTTTGAAGTACATATTTACTCAAAAGGAGTTGAATATGAGACAAAGAAGATGGTTGGAATTGGTGAATGACTATGATTTTGAATTGCTATATCATGAAGGGAAGGCCAATGTTGTTGCCGACGCTTTTAGTAGGAAATCTTCTCATGCCTTGAATGCTATTTGGGTGCTACCCGATGATCTTTGTGCCGAGTTTTGAAAGTTGAAGTTGGAGTTCGTGGAGCGAGGATTTGATTATGTTGGTGCCATGGTTGCCGAACCTATTCTTCTCCGCGAAATCTGCGAAAGCCAAGTTGATGATGCTACCTACAAGTCCATTCAAGCCAAGCTTCTAGAAGGAAAAGCCAAAGACTTCAAGATTGATGACAAAGGTGTCCTTCGACTCCATGACCGATTGTTCATGCCTAATTCTCTTGACTTCAGGAAGCGAATTCTCGATGAAGCTCACCTTTCTCCCTACTCTTTGCACCCCGGAGGCGTTAAGATGTATAAAGACTTGAAGCTACAATTTTGGTGGCCAAATTTGAAAGGTGATGTTGCGTCCTCTGTTGGAAGATGCCTTACCTGTCAAAGTGTGAAGATCGAACACAAGAGGCCCAGTGGATTGCAACAACCTTTGGATATTCCACTATGAAAGTGGGAATCTATTTCTATGGATTTCGTCATGGCTTTGCCAAGAACCATTAGAAGTAAAGATGCCGTATGGGTTATTGTTGACTGATTAACCAAGAGTGCCAGATTCATCCCGATCAAGGAGACTTGGAGCTTAGATCGTCTAGCCAAAGCCTATGTTGATGAGATCGTCAGATATCATGGTGTTCCCAAGGAGATCATATTCGACCGAGACCCGAGGTTTTGTTCGAGATTTTGGAAGGCTTTACAAGAAGCCCTGTGTTAAGCTGTTGATGAGTACCGCTTTTCATGCCGCTACCGATGCTCAGACTGAGAGGACTATCCAGACTTTAGAAGATTTACTTCGAACTTGCGCTCTCGACTTCTAATCTAGTTGGGAAAAGAGTTTACCTTTGCTGGAGTTTTCTTACAACAATAGCTACCATGCCTCGATCAAGATGGCTCCTTACGAAGCTTTCTATGGAAGGAAATGGCGAAGCCCTATTTTTTGGGATCAACTGAGTGGTGTTCGTGATCTAGGTTCTGATGTCCTTGTTGAGACCATTGATCATGTGAAGGTCATCCGTGATAGGATGAAAGCTGCTCAAGACCGACAGAAATCCTATGTCGATGTACGAAGAAGACCGTTGGAGTTTAAAGTTGGAGATAAATTGTTCTTGAAGGTATCTCCGATGAAGGGTGTCAAGAGGTTTGATGTAAAGGGTAAATTGAGCCCGAAATACATTGGACCCTTTGACATTGTGAAAAGAATTGGTGCCGTAGCGTACAAGTTGGACTTGCCCCCGAATTTCGGCAAAGTTCATGATGTCTTTCATGTTTCTCAATTGAGGAAGTACATTAGTGACCCGAGCCATGTTCTTCAAGCCAAAATTCCCGAACTCGAGCCGAATTTGTCCTTTGAAGAGAAGCCTATCCGTATTCTAGACCGCAAGGACAAAAAGTTGAGAAGCAAGGTGGTGCCGTTAGTGAAGGTTTTGTGGAGAAGTGGAAATGTTGAGGAAGACACGTGGGAACCGGAAGCTACCATGCGTGCTAAGTATTCAAGCCTATTCGATTAAGGTATCTTTCTTTCGCTCAAGTTTCTAGGGGAAAACGTTTTAAAAGGTGGGGTGATTATAACACCCGTAATATTAACAGTCATAGTTTAATAATATACCCACATATTCATGTCATCACCAACACCATGATAACATGATATTACGTCACTTCTTCTTGTTACCAATACCACCACACCACGTACTATACATGTAACACCCATAATATTAGCCGTCATTGTTTAATAATATTATATTGGGTTTTTCTACATGGTACCCCTGTATTTTTCCGAATTCTACATGGTACCCCTCGGTTTTTCAAAATCTACATGATACCCCTAAACTTAATGAAAACCTCTCAATATACCCATAAAACACTAATCTGTCTGTTTTAAACGTTTATATTATGCACTTTTCATTGATCTTTTGACAATAATTTTGAATGTCGTTATCATAAATATCCTTTAGACAATCATAAATATATTTTCTTTGTGAAAATTAACTGTTTTAAAACACGATATTTAGTAGTTTACTAAGTATAGGGGTATCAGTGATAATTTTAAAAACTAAGAGGTACCACGTAGAATTCGAAAAAACATAGGGGTACCTTGTAGAAAAACCCTATTATATTTATATTAGTTAGCTTAATTTTAGATTTAGATTAGAACTTAGCTTTCCGTGTCTAATTCAAATCCGAGTGCATAATCGGACTCTACTCGGATGTTCGTGTAAGTAGCCCTTACGTTACGAATTTGGGCCTATGGATCCCTTTATCCCACCCAAAAGACCAACCCAAAACTCTAATTTTTCCACTCAACTTTCGACACACTCTTCACTCTCCTTCAACCTCACAAAACACACAAAAACCCTAACTCATCACCATTGTTGAACTTCAAGCTTTTCCACACAAATCCCACCATATCTCACTCAATTCTTACCCAAATTCATTGATTTTTTGCTAGTTCTTCTTCTTCTTTTCTTCTTCTCTTTCTATTAAGGAGGAGACCTTCAAGATCCCAACAAGGACTACTATCTAGTGGAGGAAGATTTAGAAGACAACTGAAGACGCAAAAAGGTAACGATGAAGGGTTACTCGATATAAATATGGGTTTTAATGTTTTAATTGTAGTTTTAGTTAGGGAAAGATGTAATATTTGTCTTAATTTCATGAAGAAATGTGTTAGTTGTTCATTCATATGTGTGAATTCATCTCCGATACTTATCTTTCACTAATCCTATGCTAAGTTACATTCAAGTTGTTAATTATGCGTATTTATCATGTTTGAACTTGTGTTGGGCAATAAATGTGCCTTGGTTTGCCTTAGTTGATCTTACCCAATGATTTGTGATGATTAAGATGCATTAAATGTGATTTGTTGTTTTTAAATGTTGTTGGAATTGATTGAGTATCAAAGGAGTTTGAGTTTTGGTTGTTTTTGAAGTTGATTTTCGTGCTTGATGTCCCTGCCAGCCGACCGGATGTGAATTGGACAATTTTGAGGATTTTGGTGTTGTGTGAGTCCCATCCGACCGACTGGCCGCCGGTCCCACAACCGGCTGGGCACACCTATGTAAGTTTGGTTGATTTTTTTGTAAGACTGCGAGTCCCAGCCGGCCACTTGGCAGCCGGCTCAACCGGCTGGAACTCTCCCCCTTTCCCTCTTTTGTACTTTTCTCACCTTGACCTGTGACCTCAGCCGTGTAGCCGGCAGCCGGTCACACCCACCGGTTGGGGATCCCCTGTAAATTATGGTTGTTGTTATGTTTTGCTGAGGTACCAGCCAGGTACCCGGCAGCCGGTCCACCTGACCGGCTGACACCTCTTTGTGACTCTTTCTCATTTCTTTTCCATATGCCTTTACATTTAATAGTTTGTATGGTTTGTATATCTTATAAACTTACGTAATAACATTAAAAATTCATGTTTAGAATATATGATATCTCACATGCTTATATTACATGTTTTGTGACGGTTTTTGATATGTCCCCTCTTGAGTCGGTTCTACCTTATGTTTTGATTCGAGCACTAATTTTTGAGTGCTTTGAACTCTCATTCCCTGGCTACACCCTTATCCTCGTTAGACTGGAATGTCGGAGCAATGGGGTGTATCCTTGATGCTTGAATGCATTTGTTAGTGGGGATATGACGACGTTGTTGGGAGGTGAACGCAATGCGTTGATGGACCCGGTCGTCAAATGTCGTATCCTTGCGAGGTGGTGTCATTGCATGTAGCATTCTACTTGTCTATGATTCTTGTGCTATTTCCGCCTCTTTCGAGTAGTTTGACCGAATTTGGGGTACTCGGCTTCTGTGTTTGGCCGAGTCTTGGATACAAAATGTTTATCGCATGTCGAATCGGAACACATTTATTCCGAGAGTCTAGCCGGGTTTCGACTAGGACCGTATTATTATCGTCGTCCTACCGGGAGGCAATGAGTCTTTCATATACGAAATGTTTATCGTGTATGGTTCAGGGAAATGTTTACCCATGGACGTATTTTGATCATACTTGCTATGTATATAGTGCTAGTGCGTGTCATTAACCGTGAGAGTATATGTTTGATTACTTGTGACCGTTGGATGACATGGATTGGTTTGTATGTCGAGTCTATGCCACTAACGGTGAGATGCAAGCCCTAGTGTGTATATAGTTGCCTAAGGGTGTCTAGCCCGAATCGGGTCATAACCTGATGCTTACTGTTTGGTATTTCATATGCTTATATCATATTATATTGAAATGCATGGTTGTACTTCACACGATCCACTTGTATATATATGTTTCTATATGTTTAATCGTCGTATATGTACGTGTACTTGTGATATGGCTGGGAGAACTCGGATTTACTCCCCACTGACTGTGGCGTTCATGTTTCATGAATGTACATGTACAGGTCGGTGCTACATGGGGTTGAGACTAGTGTGAGCTAGCGAGCGTCGTTTCACGATGATTACCTTTACTGCTTAGACTCTTATAATATTAGAGTAATTGTATTTTTGGGACCGTTGTCTCCCTTTTAGGGATATGTCGACCTTTTCGACACTACTACTTATTTGTTTAAATTGGATTTCGCCTTTGGATGATCTTTGCGAAACATGCCTTAAAAGGTTTTAAAAATTTTCTCTAATTTTCGCTGCGTGTTACTTGTTTATCTTTAAGTTTTCGCGAGGGTTGTCACAATACACTATCGCCCACACGACCTCTCCGTCGAACGACTATCGACGACCACTTACCGTCCTACTCATCGGCGTTACACTCCAATGACGTGGCGACATCTCAGCGAACGAATAACCCCCATCCCATACAAAATTATATTTAAATCTAAACCCTAATTAAAAAAAGATACAAAAGTATAAAAAATAATCAGTTTAATTCAATTTTATAAACAATAATGGATTAATGAATTAAATACCAGCTCTAACTTCGAATTACCATACAGAATTGGAGAATTTTGTGTATTTTTGAAGAAGGTAAAGAGCTAACAATAAAGAGAAGGATGAGAAAATTAGATTTTGATGTTTTTTAGACAGCGGTAGACAAATGGAAATTCCGGTAAAAAAGTACAGAAATGAGTAAAAAATTTACTACGAAAATAAAATCCGCATATTTACTAATCTACAGAGTATATTAATAAAATATGGGCACTGCTAGAGTGATAACGGGTGTTACCGAGTTTCGGTGATACAGTAATTAAAAAATCGAAAAAATTAAAAATTAAAAAGTTATTTTTCCTTTTTACGCTAATATGGTAAGGATAAACCGTAATTCACATACTAACTAACTAAACTATATCTAATAACAAAAACACATCATAAAAAACACATTTTTGTCTACTAGCAAACACATCTGCATCTTTATCGAATCATAAAAAATAAAAAATGTTGTTTAGTTTAGTTGAACATTGTTAATTTTGTTTCAATAATTCTACTCACCTATGCTTACTTCAATTATGTTTACCAAGCTCGGTTCAATTTAACAAGGCACAATAAAAGCTCTCCACATGTCGACCCCAACTGTGACGGGGCGGTGTTATATCTACCTCTACCCGCCCCATTGACAGCCTTACGACCTCGCTCCACCACTGCTCATAAATTATAATACGTAAACAAATGATCAACCAAGGGGATTATAAGATAGAGTATGCTTTAATTCTATTAGTTTTTGGACTCGTTCTATAAAACTATAAGACACTCTAATTGAAATATTGCTTTTCATCA
>JAIUZE010025922.1:0-15400 GCA_022085475.1 Heliosperma pusillum | reverse complement strand
AATCATATTCAAATATCATATCGCCTCATATCTACTAAGGCTAATTCATTAATTAGATACAACCTTACTTGAAGACAAATCCCCGACCCGAGTCCCGCGACGGGTCCATCAGTCAAAACGGGGCTGACTAGATCTTAGTTTGACCAAACCCGTTTGGTCAAACCGGCTAGAAACAGAGTATTTATCACATAGACTTAATCATAAAAATCAACATATTCAATACATGTTATTTTCTTAAAACTTCTAACATGTGAAATATTACAACATCCCAAAAACCCGTTTGACTTAAAGAATATAAATTTAAACTACGATCTCGTCTTATAATTTCTAACATGTGAGAAATAATAATTTTATGAAAAACCTTTTTAATTAAATATTTTACTTATTAATATTTCTCGCTTGCTAATTATTACAAAACGCGATAAAAATGACGATAACTCAAAAACCGTCACAATTCCCAAAGTGGGACCCACGGGCTGAGTTGGGCCGGACCCCACATGGGCCTGAATGGGCCCCACGGCCTGTTTTGACAAAAGTGGGCTGTTTTGCTTAAATTTCTAAAATCGATTTCTAATATTTTCCCGCATGCTTAACATAATTAAAACCCGTCAAAACAACAATTAAACAATCAAACGTCGACACAACCCAAAGACCAAAACCCGGACCAAATCCAGACCGGGCTGGACCGGCCTGAACCGGTCTGACCAGGCTTGAACCGGCCGGTCTGGTTCGGTTTTCAGCCCCATTTTCCGGCCACCCAACACGGTCCAACAACCACCACTCCAATTAAATTCTAACATGTTTTTAATTAACAAACATCCATTTTAACAACCAATTTAACCATCCAACATACAAAAATCATCATCATGAAGAAATCATAAAAATATAACAAGAACACTAGCATATTTATAAATTTCCTAACACATAATAAAATTTACCACTTATCATTTTACTAACTAAAAATCATAAAATCATAATCATATGAACAACAACTAAAGATCAACCAAAAACTAAAGAAAACCAAAGCTATGTAACATATATCCGTCGAGTAACTCGGAATCGTTACCTTAGCTAGCAAAATCAATTAGCACCAAAAAATAAGAAGTATAAACCCGTCTACTAATCTTCACCCAAAATATACGAGTCACCAAACTCGTCTTCAAAATCTTCCCCTATAAGAAATGACAAGAAAAACATTATTAGAACTTAAAAATATAAATTTCCATAATTAAAGTGTTGAAAACGATCTTGACGGAATTGAAATTAAACCGTACGTGAAGATGGAGAGCGAAGAGGAGAGTCTAGAAATATAAGATAGGAAGGATTTAATTAAGAATTGAAGGTTTTATGAAGGTTTTGCTCAAGAACAATGAAGAACAAATGATGAACGACGAAGAACACGAAGAACGATTAAAGAAAGCGATATTTTGATCTTTATTTGATTTATTGTAAAATGAAAAGTTGTTTGTGAGTAAGGCAGAGTGGGTTGAGCCGTGTGTTTATAGGCAAATAAGAATGTCGAGTTTTGAAATTGTTGTTACGTAATTGACTCGCGTTTAATAATTATTTTACGGTAAACGATTAAATATAATTAACGATAAAGTTTATTAAACTAAATATCAAGATATTATGATATTGTAATGAAAAATAATGAAAATATCAAGGCTTAAGAGTGGGTAAGTGTGCCGTGTGGGTTTGTGATTGTCGGGTCTGATTTCGAGCGTTTTGCGTAATTCTCGTTAACTTATCGATAGAGTGAAATAATATCTAGATATTATGATATATTAATCAAAAGTAATGAAAATATCAAGGTCTATTAGAGGAGAGGAAGGGAGAGGAGAGCCGTGTGGTACATGAGGATATCGGGTCTGATTTTTTTCTCGATTTGCGTAATCTCCGTTGACGGATCGATAAAGTAAAAAATATCTAAGATATTTGTATTAGTTTAATCAAAAGAATTAAATATCTCAAGTGAGTGGAAAACGATGACATGGGCGCGTGACTCATGCCAAAGTCGAGTTTCGAGTTTGTTACGGGATTTACGATGAGTCGGGAATAGTTAAATGACGTTCGGTTTAAAACCGTAAAAGTTATTCTTTACATTCCGAATAAATTCAAAATAATTATATTAAATTATGATAAATCTTAATAAATCTAAATAAAAATAAATCAAAAATATTATTTTTTTAAATAAAATTTCGGTCTTCAAACTTAAGAGGCGAGTCGGGAAAAAGTCAACGGAAGTCAAAGTTGACTGAAAAGTCGAGAAAAGTCGAAGATGACTTAAAAGTCAAGAAAAGTTTAGGACGACTTAAAAGTCAAGAAAAAGTCAATGACGACTTTAAAAAGTCAAGGAAAAGTCAAAGACGACTTAAAAGTCAAGAAAAGTCAAAGATGACTAAAACGGTCTTTTCATGAAATCTCTCAGAAATTCCAAATACGAACGCGGAATTTCAAAATACGACTCGAAACAATAAATTCTATTTTAAAAACTTAAGTCTGCTGAAAAGTGTTAGTAAAATATTTTTACTAGAAAAATTGGGTACTTTTGCTGTGTTGTTTACAAATTCGGGTCAACCTTCACGAAAGAGGCGGAAAGAGATCTATAGTCAAACGTCAAGCTAGTACGCTACATGCAATAACACCACCTCGCAAGTATACAACATTTGACGGTCGGGTCGACCAACGCATTGCGTTCGCCTCCTAACAACGTCGTCATATCCCCCACTAAACATGCATACAAGCATCAAGGATACACCCCATCGCTCCGACATTCCAGTCTAACGAGTATAAGGGTGTAGCCGGGAAATGAGAGTTCATAGCACAAATCATTAGTGCTCAATTCATAACATATGTAAAACCGACTCAAAAGAGGGATATACCAAAAATCGTCACAAAACATGTGATACATGCGAATGAAATATCATACATCCAAAACATGAATATTATAAGACTTTACGTAAAATTATACGATAAACGGATCATGCGAACTATTATAAATTACGAGTTTTAGAAGTCAAAAGAAAACAACACAGCCGTGTTCCAGGCCGGACATTGGACCGGTGGCCGGTGGGCCGGCTCAGAACACAGGGCAAAAATCCAAAAATCACAAAAACAGAGAAATGTAGTCTAGGCCGGTCAATGGGCCGGTGGCCGGTGGGCCGGCACAGAACACAACACCAAAAATCATAACATCCTTACTGATGTGTTCCAGGCCGGTATAGGGACCGGTGGCCGGTGGGCCGGCCTGGAGCACCTCATCATGCAAATTTGAAGTTTCCAAAGGTGTTACTGATGTGTTCCCAGCCGGTGGTCAGACCGGCGGCCGGTCGACCGGCTGGGAGCACCTCTTCACCCGTGAGCTTTCATTACTTAACCAATTCATTGCAATTCTCAAATATACTTCTAATAATCATCAACAATCAATATATATCATCAATATTCATCATATAACATCATTCATTAATCATAGCATGAATTCTAGGCTTCCTAATCGTATTCTAATACGATTTCTAGCATATAAAGCATGTAAAACACGTAAATGATACCGAGTAACCCTTCACCGTTACCTTTACGCGTCTTTAATCGATTACTAAGCCTTCCTAGTAGTCTCCACCTACAAAGAGGTAATAAAAGATGAATAAAATTCATCTTGAGAAAGACGGAAAGTTTAAAAAGCGAGAAAGACGATGATTTTAATATCAATACGGATAGAGGAAGGTAAGGGGAGAAGAATGAGACGAACTTACGTGAATTCTATCAACGAACGAAGGAGCTAGGATGATTCAAAGTTCGAAATTGAAGAGGGAGGCAAGCTTTCTTAAGGAAGAAGAAATGTTTTTGGTTTGTGATGAATGAATATTAGGTTAAGTGTAGTATGAGATAAGTAAGGGAAAAAGTCAACAAAAGTCAAAGACGGTTCAAAAGTCAAGAAAAGTCAAAGACGACTCAAAAGTCAAGAAAAGTCAAAGACGACTCAAAAGTCAAGAAAAGTCAAAGACGACTCAAGACGGGATTCTCATGGAATCTCGCGGAAATTCCAAATACGAACTCGGAAATTCTAAAGTCGACTCGGAAGATTAAATTCTAAATTAAAACTTAAATTTGCTGAAAAGATTTCGTAAAATATTTCTACTAGAAAAATAGGGTACATTTCCGGGTGTTACACTTCCCCAAACCAAAACAGACAATGTCCTCATTGGCTAAAGCACAACAGCATATACGGGAAAGGGAAAAAAAACAACCTAATACATGTTCCTAATGAATGAAATATATATGATGAATGGAAAAACAAAAGGAACAGAAAAACTCACAAAACAAAGCTTCCCCAAACCAGCATCAAACTGGGGAGCTAACATCACCGTCTCCCATCAGTTGCCTCTGTCCACAATTAATTTGGATCCTAACACGAGTTGCAGGTAAGATTATGCAGAAAAATCGAAAGATGAAGAACAAATAGGGAATTGGGATCGAGTAAATTGAAAGGGGGATCGAAGAATTTTCTCCTATAGGTTAGTTTGCTCGATCGAGTAGAAATTCTACTCGATCGAGGTCTTTTGTCAGACAAGATTGCTCGATCGAGTAGTTTTGGTTTACTTGATCGAATGATCTTCTTTTAATGACCCTTAGTTTACTCGTTTGTTTTGAATTCCCCTCGATCGAATTACATGCCACTCGATCGAGGTCTTTTTTCCTTCGCCTTGTGGCGATTGATTTCCGCTTCACATTCCTGCAAAAACAATACAAACCGATACCCAAAGAAATACCAAAAGATAGTCTAGCAGGAAGAATAAATTGTCTAAACTACGGATTATCACGTAGTAGTCTAATTTTCTAACGAAAATGCAAAAGATTGTTTTTACAAATTGCACGGGGTTGCAAACCCGGCTAGTAACCAAATAGTTTTGTGACAAGGCCACCGTCAGGCCTTTGACTTACGGAAGTACCCTCAGCTGTGGTAATTTCTGACTTCTTTTTCCACAATCCTTGGGGTATACGTGCAGCGGTGGCCTCGGAGTGACTGATAATGTTAGGCATCTTCGCTGTCACGGTAGTATCAACAGTCAAATCTTCCATGAAAATAAAACTATTGAAGACGGAATCAGGAGTACTCAAGTCTTCCTCCTGAAGAGTCTTATCTATCCTTCTCTACCTGCGCATACACAACTAGAGAGAAAGGATAAGAACAGTCTTAAGGAATTAGAAATTTCTTAAGACGAGACAGAAATAAATAACAGAAAATTAAATTGCCTCCCCGGCAATGGCGCCAAAATTTGATGTGGTCGTTATACACCAAAAATAAAACCTAAGTCTACTAACTAAGAAGATAGCGGAAGTAGGGTCGATCTCCACAGGGAGGAAACTAATTAACTGAAATCTAAATCTGCTAGCAACAATCTATGGGGGTTTGAAAAGGTTTTTAATAAACTATAAGATTAAGGAAGAGAAATAAAGAAAGAGATTAAAACGAAGTAAATCATAAGAGAGAAATATGCCAGGATTCAGTCTACTGAAGTATCGGCATCTACGGGGTCAACTAAGTCAGTCAATCTTTTAATGAGAAGAGCAATGGTTTTCTCCTCTCGGTCTCAAACCGCCCTAGGGATTTTCCTAATTAACTCTCGTCCTCTTAGGATTCACCTATCAATTCTAAGCAAGCCTTCCCTTCCAATCTCTCGATCCAGGTCGGGGTTAACTACCTAGCCTAGTCTCCTGCGTGCACTCATTCGACTAAACCTCAATTAAATTGCAAAGATTGATTCTCACGACTAGCTAAAATAATCTATCCTAACATGCCTCTACTACAGTTTCCCTCATCCCAACATACAAAAGAATTAGCTACTCATGTTATGAACGATGCTAACAAAGACGATTAAATATATGACATAAGACATAGTAAAATCGTAATTAACAAGCATGAATAATAACAAAGCAGTAATTAAGAAAGAGAAACAGTAATTAAGACTAAAGGTTTAAGAATACAAGAGAGAAAAGAGGAAAGGAGTTTACAATCTCAGCAAATCTGGCGTAAATAACAAATCCTACGTCGATAAACCCGAATGTAAACCAAAGATAAAGTTTAGAAACTAATGGAAGATTAATGCTAATGATTCGAACCCTAATGGTTCAGAATCCTAATGATTCTGAATGATCAAAACTGACGACGAATAAGAGTTTATATAATGCAAAACACGACTCTTAAACCCTAATTAAGCTATGGACTTAAGGCCCATGATAGATTCTACTCGATCGAGGGAAATAACCACTCGATCGAGGACTTTATTGGAGGAAATCACTCGATCGAGTAACAATTCTACTCGATCGAGCAACTTTTCAGCAGCTTCTACTCGATCAAGCACAGGACAGCTCGATCGAGCAACTATTCTCTTCCACGCTCCTCGATTGACCAAATATATAATCGATCGAGGTCTTTTGGCCTATCGTGCAGTGTTGGACACGGCTTTGGACTTGAATGCGAGCGGTTTCACGCTTTCCCATGCAAGAGCTTCTGTTCCGTTCCTTCCATTCTCCTAAATGCATGCAAAGTGGACTGTTTTGGCTCGGTTTCCGCTACTACGCAGCTTGTACCTACAAAATAGTAATGAAAGTACAAAGTAGCCAAATAGGGGCATATGGCGATATAATATCACCTAAATGACATAGAAATGCGTGCAATAAATGGATTAGAAAGTCTATATAAAATACACGCATCATCTTATATGACAAAAGCACGCCTAGGATTTTGACCAATCCTTATAAGTTTGGAATTTGGGTTTGTGTAACATTTACCACATATCCAAATTTTCTCTACCAAATACAAGAAGAAATCCCTAGTTCTCCTTGAGAACCCTGTGGATTTTCTTGTAGGCTATCCAATGACCCTCATGTGGATTGATTTGTTATTGGCTTGTCATGCTCCAAGCATATAATACATTTAGGTTCGTGCATGTAATGGCATACATGATAGGTCTAATGGCGGAAACATTTGTACTCATGTGATCAACAACTCTTAGGTTCAGTGGATGACTATGACCCTTTCATAGTGATCCCACTTTCATCAATATGAATATCCTATTTTAGTTTGTTGAAATAAATTAAGGATCTTATCAATATAAGACACTTTTCTAAATGCCAAAATAAATTTTAGTGTACATGTTGCCCTCTTTCATCCAGCATTAAAATCCAACCACTCCTTTAAAAAAGGTAACACGAATACGTTACTCACAATGAGTGATACGTCATTCACGTGGAAAACAATTTCTCCCAATTAACTTCATGTCTTTACATGATAACTTAAACTCCCACGTAATTTAATGTCTATACATGACTGTAACTCCCACTAAATTTCATGTCTATACAAGACTTTTCGAGTTTCACTTCTTATATCTCATAATAGAAAAGATCATCATAACCTCCTGACGATACCATAGGCTTGTGTCATGTACACATCCTATTCCAAATCCCTATTTGGACATGTGGTTTTGTTGTGTATCTTGTACACACCTACCGTGAAGTATTTCACTGATGATTTGGATCTAAGCATAGTTACTCATTAACTTGGCTTTTTTAGACATCTACATGTCTATCCATGCAACTATAATTGGACAATTCAGAATACATTATTTCTTTGCATAGATTTCATTTAGTTTCATAAGTCTCTCATGTTAGAAAATCAAATTTTAAAATTTCCACTTCATAGATCATAATTTTATTATTTCAAGAACATTTTCTTTTGGTCTCGTCACTAGTCCAAAGGATTCACCTAAGAACACTTTCTTTTGGTCTCCTCACTATTCTTGAGTCTAACCTAAGAACATTTCCTTTGGTTTCCTCACTAGTTCCTAACTAGTTTTACGTTGTGACTTATTTTCTCCCACTCTATCTTTAGAAAAATACAACTATTTTCTTTAAAGATAGCCTTATGAGCCACAAACAATTTTGTACTCATACTCGTGAGGGAGGTAGAAGTATCACAACATGACCTTAAGTGATCTACTAAAGACTTCACTGTAAAGACATCGAATTTTAGCTAAAGAGGTGTACTCATATTCATGTCAATTACTGTTGAGTCCTCCGCAGCGGGCTTATAGAATTAGGTGCATGAGACCGGCCACAAGAAAGTAAGGTTCCATCGATGCCCCTCACACACATATGGGAAGAGACCTCAACAATTACAATCTTTATAAGTGGTGTGGCCAATTGGTTTGGTAGACTCCCTACTTTGAGTTCAGTAACTCAATTTTGACTTAGCAATTGATCTTTCAAAGTGAGAATCGAATTCTTATTCTTCTATTATAATGATCCAATCATCAAAATATTAATATGATCAATTTGAGACGATACAATTTATGTTATTAGTGCAAGTAGAGTATGATGACAAGTTTTTAGAACTAAAAGTTTCAACAAACCGAGTTACTTGGGTTGAAAAACAAGTCACTAAATCCAATTACAACCAATGTTAATAAAATGAATTGACCAAATTTCCATGTCAAACAAGGAAATTATAAAAGTTCTAAAAACAATGTCTCAAAATACATCCCGAAATTTAGACAATTCAAAATGAGACCAATCTTCCATAGGTCTTCAATCATGGTTAGCTACCTTAGCTTCCCTTGAAGAACCATCTTAGGCTTGCTTTTCCTTGCCTTTATCCTTGCTAGGATGCCCTAACTACAATTAAATAGGGTAATAATAACAACTCGTATCTATATTCCAAAGTTGAGATCATAACATAAACGATAGGGATAAATATTTACCTACTGGAACAATCTTTCAAGTTCAATATCTCCAAGCTACTTAGAGCAATTCCTCTTCCAATGCCCTACGCCATTACAATAATGGCATTTTTCCTCATTGGAGGCGCCCTTCATGGGCATGGGAGAGCTATTCGCAATAGCTTTACCCTTTCCCTTGAAGGTGGAGAGCTTCTTTCCTTTACTACCACCTTTCTTGAACTTCCCTTTACTCTTAATATTAATATGGAGTACATCCTTGGAGGTGCTAACATTTAGCCCCATGTCTCTCTCAGTTTTTACAAGCATCTTGTGCAATTCATGAAGATAGGTTTTCATGTTTTGCATATTGTAGTTTACCCTTAACTGCACATAAGCCTTGATTTTCCCCCAACGAATGTAGTACACGGTCAATTACGAGTTGTTCGGGAATGTCAACCCCTTGCAATTTAAGAGTCTCTACATGCTCAATCAATTTGAGTACATGAGGGCTAACCTTTTGGCCCTCTTTTAGGTTCATGTCGAAAAATGCGGAAGTCGTCTCATATTGTATGATCCTAGGATCTTGTGAAAACATGGTCACAAGCTTGACATATATCTCATAGGCTGTGCTCATCTTTATGGCATTCCTTTGGAGATCGGCCTCCATAGAGAAGATCAAAATATTTTTGATCGCGGCGGATTCCTTTTGGTAAGCCTCATAGGCTCGCCTTGCGGCGGCAGTTGACCTTTCAATAGGTGTTTCGGGAAAGGCTTTGGTAAGGTAATGAAGCTTGTCGTCACCTTCCGCGGCCAAGCGGAGTTGCGCATCCCAATCGGCAAAATTTGGGCGATTCTTTTCTAACTTGCATCGATCCATGAAGGATCGAAGCCATGAGACATCCGTGGGAATTGGAGCATAGGTGTTGGTGGATGAATTAGCATTTGCCTTTGCGAATTAAACAATATTAACTACAAATTTTAGACATAAAGGAAATGTCAACATTTATCACTTTAAATACTTGTAAACATTTTAAACAAGTTCTAACATTTAAATAGTGACCTCTACCCAACTATTATAAATGATTCCGAGATCCAAATTCATATCAACTTGGGCACGGTAAGCCGATTCATCCCTCATTAACATAATTCGGTGAATGAACTCTTTAATCGATTGTACACTAGAACTCTCGGTCGATAATATTACTTTAATATTTATCTTAAGCCCGGAACACATGCGGCTACGGTCGCGAATACTTCCTTTGACATCAATCCAAATTTCGAAATAACAACCTTTATTACCCCAATTACCCAACGTAACAAGTTTAGCACCCGGGTAAGCCGAGTCTACTTCCTTGCGAAATTGGGATTCATGGGTTCTACTATTTGGTAAGGCTTGATCTCAATTATTTATTATGAGAGGTCATGTCAATTTATTATTTATCTCGTTTAAGTGATCTAAATTGATAAATTAACGATAATTTTAATTGATACGGTGGAATACTCAACGAAATATGCATGTCATGTTATGACGATTTGGCAATGCATGCAAACATATTAAATAAAATGCAAGCATAAAAATAAAACTCCTAGTGTGGCCTTTCCTAGAATAAAAAATCATATAATCTATTACAAATTCGGAAACCAACTCTTTTGGTCCCTTGAACCTCATAAGCACGCCTCCCAAAGTCACCGTCTCTTTCTCGGAAATCCTTTCGAATGGCACTGTCTTTGGGTAACTCCGGTAATACAAATGATAACAAAATATATAATAAAATTACAATAATTTCCTATTATACATTTTTAAAATAAAATAATACAATAAAAGTGATACGAGATCACATTAAATTACAACCGAATCAATATTCCCTTACATTTCGGGCAATATCGATTAAAACTAAGGCCATACTAAGAAATAAATTACATAATTCCAAATTACATAAACCAAAATATGACATTCATAAATTGAAAAATAAAGCATTATAATATGTATAAAACATGCTCATATAAAATGCCAAGTCGCCCTATTTAACGGGTTATATCGAATATAACCCGATTTTACGGAAATGCGTGATAATAACATTTTAAAATCACCAAACAATACTTAAATCATATTTAAGTCCACGTTAATTATCCCAACTGATTTAGGACTCAAAAATTAGTCATCACTCAATTTTTGACAATAATTCAACTTGTTGTTATTTAATTGCTCATAATTAGACTTTAAAATCATATTTTAATCAAATAAATCCAAATTTAATTACAATAATTTCAAATTTTGAATTTTAAATTTTTTTACATTCTAGAACATTTCCATGACACTCATAATGTCAAAAATCATGGTTAAAAATTTCGAATGGATTTTGAGAAAAATTGGTTGCGCTTTATTGGTTTATCAAATAAAATACATAAAGCATGCAAAAATGAATCATATTAAATTTTCAACTTTAGATCTGAAATGTGGGACATTTAAGCAACCAGTAATAATTTTTTCATGACATGAAATTTATTTTAGCTATATTTTCTAAATAAGTCACTATTTATGCCATTTTTACATTAAAAATTTATAAATCATGCTAGACAAATCACATTAGTCTAAACTTTTCCAGTCTAACAAGAAAACATGCATGTGACAGCATACTAAAATTTCATTGTCAGTAAAAAGAGGAAGTAGTTTTAACCATTTAACCTTTATTTATTTCATTTTATCATATAAAAATCATAAATCATACGAAATAAGTCCACTTCACACGAAACTTTACATACAGTAAGTAAAATGCATGTGTGATATAGTGTAAAAATTTCAAGGTCAGCAGATAAGTCCAACTATATTTAGTATTTTAAACATCATTTTACTCATTAAAATGTAATAAAAACACTAAAAATCATATTTGAGCACTATAAATTTCCATAAATCATCAAAATGACCTAAAATTATATTAGGACCAGAATATATTGACATGCAAATAAATTTGTGATTTTATCTCATAAAACACAAATTATTAGTTTTCTTTAAGTTAAATTAACTCGAAAAAACTATAAATCGATTATGCATGCAACAACCAAAGCTCTTCATACCGCTTGCATGTTTCTTAAACTCGATATTAGACACTTATAATATCACATCATATATAGTTTACTCAATAAACTAATTAGATCTTATGCATGCATAACTAAAATACAAATAAGAAAGAATAAATAGTTCCTTACATTGATTTGAACGGATTTTGGGCACAAAATAGGACTCCTTCCTACTTTGTTCTTGAGCTCAAAATATAAGGATGATTTCCTAGTTCTTAGAATAAGAACACTCCAATTAGTTGCACCCAAGACAACCTCTAATACACTACAAAATACTACACTAGTATGATATTGTAGTAGCCCTTAAGACAAAATTAATACCACTATTACTACTTTTAGTAATCTTCTATTAATTATAAAAAATTATTTTATGTGTTAAACTTCTTAATTTTTATCTTAGTGTGAGAAGTAATTTTATGAGAGATAAGTATACTACAAAACTATGAGATCAAGTAGTAAGAATAAGAGGAAAACTAGTCCTCTTATTCAAGCATAGGGGACCGGCCACACAAGGCATGGGGGAGGGTGAGCATGCCTCACATTTGTCTTCACAATGCATTAGAGTCGGGCTAGGCTTAGGTAGGTAATCATTTTGTTTAATTCTTAATTAGAACAATTATAATTACCTAAATTCTACCCTACACCCTCCACCACCGATTTTACCACATAAAATGGGTGTCCATTTTATCTTTTGTATTTTGTCATTTGTCACTTATGTGACATGTGACATGTAACATGTAATCCTTGCTTATAAATATATATTTAACTAATTTAAATGCAATTTCATAACAAATAAACTAGACTTAACATTTTAAGTCACATTTTATAATTACATATAAATAAAATGGGTCATCTCATATTAGGTTAATATAATCTACAACAATTTGTAATTATAATTAACCAATTTTGCTTATCTTTAATATTTCATAAACATAATGCATTCTAAGTAATATAACAATTAAATTACTAAAATGAATCTTATTTAATCATATTACAATAAGATATATTTCTCACTTACAATTTAAACTTGGTTCAATTTAAGGGATTAATTAATCTGTATCGCTATACAATTAATTAATGTACATGATTAGGAGATTGTCCTTTTAGGTGTGACCTCAAGGGATAAACTGATCACCACTGTCATACGACAGTAACGTCAAACTCAATTAGGCCAATCGTTACCGATTTATGTTGACCAGTTGACTATAATATTCATCATCCCTTTGTATTCATATTATTGAGATTTAATTATGTGATCGCACTATTATTGAGGACACTTACTCCAACAATCTTGTAATTGTGGTAGTTTCAGATTTTTTTTTTGTTTTATTCTTTTAAAGTTACACTCTTACTCTATTAAAGTAACACAAATTCCATATTAAAGTTACAAACTTTATTTTTAAAAGTTACATATATAGTCTAATAACGTAACACACATTATTTATTAAAGTAACACAAATGACATTAAAAGGTACACTTGTGGTGTTAGATTTGTTTTTTTTAATCTTGTTTTCATATTTGTTTCTTTCTAGATCTTATTTTTTTTGTGCGTGAGTTTATGGTGGAAGATGTTTATGGTGTTTGACGGTGGTTGGACTACAGTTACACTCTTAAAGAGTTACAGTTACACTCATAAAGGACTCATAAAGGACAACAGTTAAACTCATAAAGGACTAAAGTTACATGTACTAAAATTCAAAATTTTGTACCTAAAATTATTAAAGTTACACTTGTAAAATATTAGAGTTACACTCATAAAGCACCAAAGTCACACTCGTAAAATGTTAAAGTTATACAAATTAAAAAATTTATATACAAAACCGTCTTAGAAAATTAAAGTTACACTCGAAAAAAATTAAATTTACACTTGTAAAATGTTAAAATTATAAAAATTAAAATTTCCTATACAAAACCGTCTTAAAAAAATTAAAGTTACACTATAAAAGCACTAAAGTTACACTCGTAAAATGTTAAAGTAATATAAATTCTAATTTTTCTATACAAAATTGCCTTAAAATATTAAACTTACACTTGCAAAATGATGAAACTATATAAATTCAAATTTTCCTATACAAAACCGTCTTAAAAAATTAAAGTTAACTCGAAAATTATCAATGTTACACTCGTAAAGTGTTCAAAATTATTTATATTCAATTTTTTATATACAAAACCGCCATAAAAGTTAAAGTTACGCTCAAAAATATTAGAATTACACTCGAAAAGCATCAAAGTTACACTCGTAAGGTGTTAAGATTATTTAAATTCAAATTTTTATATACAAACCGCCTTAAAAAGTTAAAGTTACACTATATCACTCAAAAATCATCAAAGTTACACTCGTAAAATGTTAAAATTATATATATTTAATTTTTATATTCAAAACCGCCTTAAAAGTTTAAAGTTACGCTCAAATATATTAGAGTTACACTCGAAAAGCATCAAAGTTACACTCGTAAGATGTTAAAATTGTTTAAATTCAAATTTTTATATACAAACCGCCTTAAAAAGTTAAAGTTACACTCTAAAATATTAGACTTACACTCGTAAGCATCAAAGTTACACTCATAAATCTCAGCAGGTCAAAAGTGATTAATTAAAGGCTAGAGAGAGAAAGTTAATTAATTAGTAAATAGGTAATTGATTAGTGATAAGTGTGTTTTTTAATCTATAATCCCATCCAACCATCTTCACCATTTCAATAGAGAACTTGGATGAGGGAGATGGATGACTGAGATTGTAGATTAAAAAACACATTTATTACTAATCAATAACCTTTGCTATAATTAATTAACTTTCTCTCTCTAGCCTTTAATTGATCAATTTTGAGCTGCTGAGATTTTTGAGTGCAACTTTGATGGTTATGAGTGTAACTCTAATATTTTAGAGTATAACTTTAATTTTTTAAGGCGGTTTGTATGTAAAAATTTGACTTTAAACAATTTTAACACCTTACTATTGTAACTTTGATGTTTTTCAAGGGTAACTTTAATACTTTTGAACGTGAATATATATAATTTTAACATTTTAAGAGTGTAACTTTGATGATTTTTAAGTATAATTTTAATTTTGTAAGACGGTTTTGCATAGAAAATTTTGAATTTATATAATTTTAACATTTTAGGAGTGTAAGTTTAACTTTTTAAGGCGGTTTTGTATAGAAAAATTGGAATTTATATAATATTAACATTTTACGAGTGTAACTTTAATACTTTTCGAGTGTAACTTTAAATTTTTTAATACAGTTTTGTATAGAAAAATTTGAATTTATATAATTTTAACATTTTAGGAGTGTAACTTTAATACTTTTTTAGTGTAATTTTAATTTTTAAGACATTTTTGTATATAATAATTTAAATTTATATAAATTTAGCATTTTACAAGTGTGACTTTGGTGCTTTATGAGTGTAACTCTAACATTTTAAAAGTGTAACTATAATAATTTTATCTCATTTTGGATACAAATTTTTTAATTTTATTACATGTAACTTAAGTCCTTTATGAGTGTAACTGTAGTCTTTTATGAGTGTAACTGTAGTTCAACAACCGCCAAAAACCACCACCATCTTCCACCATAAACCCACGCACAAAAAAAAATAGATCTAGAAAGA
>JAIUZE010025921.1:0-11988 GCA_022085475.1 Heliosperma pusillum | reverse complement strand
TTTTGTACTAGGTCGTGCCGTGAAGGAGGCGATGGACATCTTCTGGGTCATGGTGATCTGCATCATACAATGTAAGATGGGTCAACAGGAATTGTCCACCCACGTTGGGTATTAACATCTTCGGGCCACTCGAGGAGTAGTAACGGGAAATGCGTGGCCACGCTCGGAAGAGATCTCTGGTAGATTTTCCGGTCAGACAGTTATTCTCCCAGATCGAGAAAACCACTCTATTTATAATTTTCAATTGCAAGTGCGACCTATAAGACACCTTGCAATGAGTGGGAGGATGTGACGCAAAAGAGACAAGAGAATCGGTAGCACACAACTTGTCGAGACAAGTGGGAGAAATTGTAGGAGGAGGAGTCCTCCGCAATAGTGTTGCTACATGCACAACTTGTATCGGACAAGTGGGAGATTGTTGGAGTAAGTGTCATCCGCAATAGTGCATTTATATAATAAATTGCAGCAGGAGCTCACCCAAGGGGTCTTGATGATCAAACCACATACAAGACAAGCTTGACCCCTCAGATGGAAGCTCGAGTTACAAGGTCTAAACAACAAGCTATGACAAGTCAAGAGCAAGCCAAGCCAAGCCACCCCAATGAAGAAGACAGTCCAGGGTTCAATAGCCCATGCCCACCCCCAACACAACCCACATTTCCCACACAAAACAGAAACAGAACCATTCAGGCCCAGACAGACCAGTTAACAAACCCTGCATCTAGGAGGTACACCAGAGCATCCCAACCACCCCCACCATGGCCTACCATCAAGCCAACCCACTAAGCTACAAGTTTGTCCAGGACAAATCCTTTTGAAGTCTAGTAAAAACCCATGAAACAGACACCCCAAGTTAGAGTCCAGCAAACCCATTAAAAACAGAGAAAGTACAAGGCAGTTTGTGGTTTCCTTTTGTTTAAGTCAACTTGTCCTCGTCCAAGGCAGGTCTTATCTATGTTCTAAATAGAGTAGGGAGTCCCAAGGAGCAGCAACACATCCAGGCAAAGCAACAAGGCAACAAGAACAACAGATTTCCATTTCAGGAAAACTCCAAAACTGCTTTATTTGCTTTTTGTTCAGTCTGTTTTTTGTGTCTTGTGTCTGTTCTTTATAGTTGTTGAGCTCGTCCTATTATGAGGACTCTTAATTAGTGTCAGTAGTAGTAGTTTGAATCCTAAGTTGGCCCTTGGATGATCTGTGCATCCAATGGCTCACAAGTTATCAGCCCCTCTATATAAAGAGGTCTTGTATGTTTGTTTGAGTAGACTTTTGATGAATGAATGAACTTTGAGAAATCCCTCAAAACTATCAAACTTGTGCTAAGAGCTGTAGTTTGAAGCAAGCCTGATACATCTTCAAGGTGTTTGATCAGTGCCTTGTATTGTGAGTCAAGTTATATCTGTGCATTGCTGTGATTAACTTACTTGCTGTTGAGTCTAGTCTAGGGTGTTTGTGCTTTGCTGTAACACTTGAAAACTGTCTCTAAACTAGTCTTTGAGTCCTTTTCTCTTGTGCCTTGCTGTAGAGGATTGTCTCCAAGTCATATCCCTTGTATCTTTCAGCTAAAATAACTCACAATCCCTAAAACAACCCCCCTTGTTACTTGATATTGTATTCAGTTTGAGTCAAGCTAATCAAGTCACTTAAAACTTGTGAACCTTAGTAGTTTACACTCCAAATTGGTTATCAGAGCTTAGGTTGAGAGTCTTAGTGAGTTCATTTTCCCTAACTACATTCAAAAACACAAAAATAGCCCAATGAGTGAAGAAAGACTAGCAGGAGTAGAAGCAAGGATGGAGGATCTGGCTGGGATTGTAACCACCCTAACCAGAACCTTGGACCAGGTTATACGCAACCATTTGCTTGCTGGAGGAAGAGGTAGAGGTCGTGGAAGAGGCCAAGGAGGAGGCAGAGGAAGGCCACCTGATGATGAAGAGTATCCAGACTCAGATGACTCAACAAGAAGCAGAGCTTCCATCCACAGGAACACAGACAAACATCTTAAGGTAGATATCCCTGAGTTTTCTGGTAGTCTTAATCCTGATGACTTATTAGAATGGCTTAGAGAAGTAGAAAGGATCTTTGAATACAAGGGATACAATGATTCCAAGTCTTTTAAAGTAGCCATCCTTAAACTGAAAGGGTATGCTTCCCTTTGGTATGAGACTATGAACGGGTTAAGGGCTAGGGAGGGTAAGGAACCCATCAAGTCTTGGACTAAACTGAAAAAGAAACTGTTAGACAAATTTGTTGCTAAGGATTACACCCAGGATCTGTTTATCAAGTTATCTAAGTTGAAACAAGGAGACAAACCTGTTGAATCTTATCTGAGGGAGTTTGAACAACTCACCTTACAATGTGATATAAATGAGAAACCTGAGCAAAGGATTGATAGGTACTTAGAGGGCCTAGATAAGAACATTGCTAACAAGGTTAGGATGCAACCTCTGTGGTCATTTGATGATGTTGTCAACCTATCTCTGAGAATTGAGAAGATAGGGAAGACTAAGCCTGCTACACCAAAACATGTTAGGCCTTTTCAAACCAGACCTTATAGTGGGTTTAGAGCCATGGATACCCCTAAGACAGCACCCCCACCTACCTTAGACAAGGGTAAGGGCATCATGGGTCAAAAGCCAAGCACTTCATTGACTGAGAACAGAAGTAGGTGCTTCCAATGTCAAGGCTATGGACATTTCAGGAAGGATTGCCCTTCTAAGAAGACCTTAACCATAATGGAAGTTGAGGCTTGGGAGAAAGAGGGTATAGTTGAGTATGAGAGGGATGAGCCTGAGGTTGAAGAAGTGGTGAGTGAGGAAGAAGAGTCTAGTCAGGAGGCAATAGTGGCACTCCCTGACACAGGCCACAGCTTAGTCTTATGGAGAGTAATGCATTCACAACAGATACCTTTGGAGGAGGATCAAAGGTCCCTCATTTTCAGGAGCAGATGTACCATACAAGGGAGGGTTTGTAACCTTATTATAGATGGAGGTAGTTGTACCAATGTGGCTTCTGTTACTATGGTTGATAAGCTGAAGTTGAGAACTCAAGATCACCCTCACCCCTATAAGTTGAGATGGCTGAGTAAGGGAGCAGAGGTTAAGGTGGATAAGCAATGCATGGTCCCTTTCTCCATTGGCAGTGTGTACAAGGATGGAGTATTGTGTGATGTGGTTCCAATGGATGCCTGTCACTTGCTATTAGGAAGGCCATGGGAGTTTGATAAAAGCTCCATACACCAAGGAAGAAGCAATACATATTCGTTCAAGCATGGGAGCAGGAAGGTGACATTAGCCCCCTTGCCACCACACCAGAAGAGCTATGGGAGTCCAAGTATGGCTGAGGATTTTAGTGGAGTTGTATTTCTATCTGAGTCAGCAATGGTCAAGGAGTGTAGTGAGGAGCAACCTATAGTAATGCTGATATCAAAAGAAGTTCAGGAAGAGGAGTCTAAGGTGATCCCTGCAGATGTTAAGCCCCTCATTGATCAGTTCAAGGAAGTGTTTCCAGAGGAACTTCCTGATGGCTTACCCCCTTTGAGAGGGATTGAACACCAAATAGACCTTGTGCCAGGGTCTGTACTAACTAATAGACCAGCCTACAGATGTGATCCTAAGGCTACACAAGAGCTACAAAAGCAAGTTGGAGAGTTGATGAGTAAAGGGTTTGTAAGGGAGTCATTAAGTCCTTGTGCTGTGCCTGCATTGTTGGTTCCTAAGAAAGATGGGACTTGGAGGATGTGCATAGATAGCAGGGCTATCAACAACATCACAGTCAAGTATAGGTTCCCTATACCTAGGCTTGATGACATGTTGGATGAGCTAAGTGGCTCAAGGTTCTTTTCTAAGATTGACTTGAGGAAAGGTTACCATCAATTGAGGATCAGAGAAGGAGATGAGTGGAAGACAGCCTTCAAAACAAAGCATGGCCTTTATGAGTGGCTTGTCATGCCCTTTGGCCTGTCAAATGCCCCAAGTACCTTCATGAGATTGATGACAGAGGTGCTTAGGCCTTGCCTAGGGAGATTTGTGGGGGTATACTTTGATGATATCCTCATCTACAGCAAGAGCAAGGATGATCATTTGAGGCATCTTGAGGCTGTGTTTGAAATACTTAAGGAGAGCAAGCTCTTTGGGAAGCTTGAGAAGTGCACCTTCATGACTGAGGAAGTCAAGTTTCTAGGAGATGTGGTCTCTGGTAGAGGCATTTCAGTTGATCAAGACAAGATCATGGCAGTCCAGTCTTGGCCTATCCCTAGGAGTATTACAGAAGTAAGGGGATTCCATGGCTTAGCATCCTTCTACAGAAGATTCATTAAGGACTTTAGCACCATTGTAGCACCTCTCACTGAGTGCATGAAGAAGGGAGAATTCACTTGGACTGAGAATGCTTTACAGGCTTTCAAACACATGAAGAAGCTCTTGTGCAGTGCACCTATCCTAAGATTGCCAAACTTTGATTGCCTATTTGAGGTTGAATGTGATGCAAGTGGAGTGGGCATTGGAGCTGTCCTCATCCAAGAGAAGAAACCTGTAGCCTACTTTAGTGAAAAGCTAAGTGTTGCCAAGCTAAACTATTCTACATATGATAAAGAGTTCTATGCTCTTGTCAGAGCTCTGAGGCATTGGAGTCATTACCTGAAGCCCAAACCTTTTGTCTTACACTCTGATCATGCGGCATTGAAGTACATAGGAGGCCAGCATAAGCTCAGTCACAGACATGCTAAGTGGGTGGAGTTCCTTCAGTCATTCACCTTTTCTAGCAAGTACAAAGAGGGCAAACAAAATGTGGTGGCTGATGTATTGTCTAGGAGGTACACTCTGCTATCAACTATGGAGCAAAGGGTTCTTGGCTTTGAGTTTATGAAGGACATGTATCAAGAAGATCCAGACTTTGCAGAAGATTGGTTAGCACAGAAAGAGGGAACAAGAACCATTGACTCACCATACACTTTGCAAAATGGATTCTTGTTTAAAGGAAACAAGTTGTGTGTCCCCAGAGGATCTTATAGGAACCTAGTGATCAAGGAGGTACATGGGAGTGGCCTTGGAGGACACTTTGGGGTTCAGAAAACTGTGGACATACTACAAGATCAATTCCACTGGCCTAAGATGATGGGAGAAGTTCAAATAGTGCTAAGAAGGTGTGGAGTTTGTCAAAAGGCCAAGAGTTCTTTCCAAGCAGGACCTTACACTCCCCTACCAATCCCATGTAGGCCTTGGGAGGATGTTAGTATGGATTTCATAATGGCATTGCATAGGACAGCAAGAGGGAAGGATTCTATCATGGTGGTTGTGGATAGGTTCAGTAAGATGGCACATTTCATTGCATGCAAGAAGACTGAGGATGCTGTGAGTGTAGCAGAGCTATACCTTGATGAGGTGGTGAGTTTACATGGAGTTCCAAGGACCATTGTGTCTGACAGAGACACAAAGTTTATGAGCCATTTCTGGAGGACATTGTGGAAACTGCTTAACACTAGGTTATTGTTTAGTACCTCCCATCACCCTCAAACTGATGGCCAAACTGAGGTGACTAACAAGACCGTGGGAAGAATCTTGAGGTGTATAGTCAGCAAATCTCTCAAGGATTGGGACTTGAAGTTGGCTCAAGCAGAGTTCTCTTTCAATAGAGCCCCATCAGCAGCCACAGGCCACTCCCCCTTTGAAGTGGTCTATGGTACTAACCCCTTAATGCCTTTGAGTTTGTCTAATGTGTGCAGGTCAGAGGTCCACTATGATGCCAAGAAGAGGGTGGAACAAATGCTAAAACTCCAGGAATCAGTCAGAAAGCAAATTGAGAAAGCCAATGATCTATACAAAAAGAATGCCAAGGTTCCTAAGACCAAGAAAGACTTTGCACCAGGAGACCTAGTATGGATCAACCTAAGGAAAGAGAGGTTCCCTTCCAAGAGAAAGAACAAGCTAGAGCCCAGGGCAGAGGGTCCTTTTCAAGTCACAGAGAAGATAGGTCCCAATGCCTACAAAATTGATCTACCAGGAGAGTATGCAGTCCATGGAACATTCAATGTGGGAGATCTCAGTCCCTTCTATGAAGACTCTGAGGGGGAGGAAGACATAGGCTTGAGGTCAAGCCCTTTTCAACCTGGGGAGGCTGCAGCAGAAGCTCACCCAAGGGGTCTTGATGATCAAACCACATACAAGACAAGCTTGACCCCTCAGATGGAAGCTCGAGTTACAAGGTCTAAACAACAAGCGATGACAAGTCAAGAGCAAGCCAAGCCAAGCCACCCCAATGAAGAAGACAGTCCAGGGTTCAATAGCCCATGCCCACCCCCAACACAACCCACATTTCCCACACAAAACAGAAACAGAACCATTCAGGCCCAGACAGACCAGTTAACAAACCCTGCATCTAGGAGGTACACCAGAGCATCCCAACCACCCCCACCATGGCCTACCATCACGCCAACCCACTAAGCTACAAGTTTGTCCAGGACAAATCCTTTTGAAGTCTAGTAAAACCCCATGAAACAGACACCCCAAGTTAGAGTCCAGCAAACCCATTAAAAACAGAGAAGGTACAAGGCAGTTTGTGGTTTCCTTTGTTTAAGTCAACTTGTCCTCGTCCAAGGCAGGTCTTATCTATGTTCTAAATAGAGTAGGGAGTCCCAAGGAGCAGCAACACATCCAGGCAAAGCAACAAGGCAACAAGAACAACAAATTTCCATTTCAGGAAAACTCCAAAACTGCTTTATTTGCTTTTTGTTCAGTCTGTTTTTTTGTGTCTTGTGTCTGTTCTTTATAGTTGTTGAGCTCGTCCTATTATGAGGCTCTTAATTAGTGTCAGTAGTAGTAGTTTGAATCCTAAGTTGGCCCTTGGATGATCTGTGCATCCAATGGCTCACAAGTTATCAGCCCCTCTATATAAAGAGGTCTTGTATGTTTGTTAGAGCAGACTTTTCTGAATGAATGAATTAAACTTTGAGAAATCACTCAATGTCATCAAACTTGTGCTAAGAGCTGTAGTTTGAAACAAGCCTGATACATCTCCAAGGTGTTTGATCAGTGCCTTGTATTGTGAGTCAAGTTATACCTGTGCTTTGCTGTGGTTTAACTTACTTGCTGTTGAGGTTAGTTTTATTGTAACAACCCGAAAATACCCAATTTTTCTAGTAAAAATATTTACTAACACTTTTCAGTAGAACTTAAGTTTTTAAAATAGGAATTTTTGTTCGAGTCGTATTTTGAAATTCCGCGTTCGTATTTGGAATTTTTGAGAGATTTCATGAAAAGACCGTTTTTAGTCATCTTTGACTTTTCTTGACTTTTAAGTCGTCTTTGACTTTTCTTGACTTTTTAAAAGTCGTCATTGACTTTTCTTGACTTTTAAGTCGTCCTAAACTTTTCTTGACTTTTAAGTCATCTTTGACTTTTCTCGACTTTTCAGTCAACTTTGACTTCCGTTGACTTTTTCCCGACTCGCCTCATAAGTTTGAAGACCGAAATTTTATTTAAAAAAATAATATTTTTGATTTATTTTTATTTAGATTTATTAAGATTTATCATAATTTAATATAATTATTTTGAATTTATTCGGAATTTAAAGAATAACGTTTACGGTTTTAACCGAACGTCATTTAACTATTCCCGACTCATCGTAAAGCGCGAAACAAAATCGAAACTCGACTTTGGCATGAGTCACACGCGCGTGTCATCGCTTTCCACTCACCATAAGATATTTTAATTGTTTTGAATAAACTAATCAAAATATCTAGATATTTATTAACTTTATCGATCAGTTAACGAAAATTACGCAAATCGTTTACAAAACTGACCCGACAGTCACCATATCACACGGTTTTTCCTCTTTCTTTGACCTTGATATTTTCTTTCTTTTCATTACAATAACATAATATCTTGATATTTAATTCAATTAACTTAATATCTAATTAATTACGGTAATATAATTATTATACCGGGTCAATTCCATAACAACAATTTCAAACCCAACTCACTATTTTGCTCTATAAACTCACGGCTCACACACTCCACTTTACTCACAAACAACTTTTCATTTTTCAACAAATCAAATTAAGATCAAAATATCACTTTCTTTAATCGTTCTTGAGCGTTCTTCGCGTTCTTCATCCGTTCTTCATCGTTCTTGAGCAAAACCTTCATAAAACCTTCATTTCTTAATTAAATCCGTCCTAACTTATATTTCTAGGATCTCCTCTTCGCTCCCCATCTTCTAGTACGGTTTATTTTCAATTCCGTCAAAATCGTTTTCAACACTTTAATTATGGAAAATCAAAGTTTTAATTCTAATAATGTTTTTCTTGTCATTTCTTATAGGGGAAGACTTTGAAGACGAGTTTGGTGACTCGTATATTTTAGGAGAAGATTAGAAGACGGGTTTCTTATTTTCTTAGTTCTTATTATTTTGGTGCTACTTGATTTTAGCTAGCTAAGGTAACGATTCCGAGTTACTCGACGGATAAATGTTACATAGCTTTGGTTTTTCTTTAGTTTTGGTTCATCTTTAGGTTTTGTTCATATTATTATGATTTTATGATTTTTAGTTAGTAACATGTTAAGTAGTAGTTAGTATGGTGTTTTATGATTTTATAACATGTTGGTTGTTCTTGTTATATTTTTATGATTTCTCCATGATGATGATTGTTGTATGATGGATGGTTAAATTGGTTGTTAAAATGGGTGTTGATTAATTAAAAACATGTTAGAATTAATTTGGAAATTTGGGGTTGTTGTTTGGTGGTGGCCGAATTGGTGGCTGGAAAACCGGTCCAAACCAGGCCGGTCCAGGCCGGTTCAGACCGGTCTGGGTTGGTCCATGGTGGGTCCGGGTCTTGGTCTTTGGGTTGTGTCGATGTTTGATTGTTTAATTGTTGTTTTGACGGGTTTTAAATATGTTAAAGCATGCGGGAAATATTAGGAAACGGTTTTTAGTAAAATCGAATCAAAGGCCAAAACAGCCCAATTCTGTCCGTGAGGCCCAAAACAGGCCCATGTGGGTCCGGCCCAATTCAGCCCGTGGGTCCCACCTTGGGACTCGTGTCGGTTTTTGAGTTATCGTCATTTTTATCGTGTTTTGTAATATTTAGCAAGTGGGAAATATTAATAAGTAAAATATTTAATTAAAAAGGTTTTCATAAAATTATTATTTCTCACATGTTAGAAATTATAATACGAGATTAGTTTACGTTGAGATCATTTAAGTCAAGCGGGTTTTGGGTATAATATGATAATTCACATGTTAGAAGTAGTAATAAAATAACATGTAATGAATATGTTGATTTTATGTCTATGTGATAAAGACTCTGCTTCTAGCCGGTTTGATCCAACGGGTTTGGTCAAACTAAGATCTAGTCAGCCCCGATTTGACTGATGACCCGTCGCGGGACTCGGGTCGGGGATTTGTCTTCAAGTAAAGTTGTATTTAATTATTGAATTAGCCTTAGTGGATATGAGGCGATATGTTATGTGTTTATTACTTATATGCAATTAGTCACATGATAGGATGTTTCCCTGTGACTGTTTTGATTATATGGTTGGTGTCGTGTTGACTAAGTACCCATAGAGAATTACGATTATATGGCATGTTAAGTCGTATCTTGGCCATGTTTTAAAGGTAACCTCTGAGTTAAGATATTAGTTTGGTTCGGCCATGGTAATTCTAAATGAGTATCTTGGACCATGACATTGATAGGTCCGTACTGTCTTTAACGAGTATATAGTTCATGGTTAATAGCTTTTGTGTCTCGGCTTGGTGGGTTTATATCCAAGTCAGGGCATGGTTACCTAATCCACTTTGGGGATGGAGCCAGCTTAAGTACTAGCCATCTCTGCTTAGGGGGTCGCCTAGTAGAGTTTCTTGTGTACTTCTGGTCACGAGACGGGGAATGGAATAGCTGTTGTCGCTAGGTCTGATCAGTCTAGGACTAGGATGTTTTCCTACCTTGTGGTATAGCCTCGAGTTACAGAAGTCTTTCTATTGACTGTCCGAGACACATATGCCTGTTTGTAGAGGTATTGGTCTTTCATGTTTGTAGGATTCTATGAGTTCTAGAAGGTGAGATGCAAGCCGGCTAGGATTGATAGAGTTTGGATTACCGATTGTTAACTGATTCACATGATTACGTGTTGATTAGGGTTTGAGTGTATCATGGCCATGTTTATGAGAGGAACCTCTGAGCTAGCATACCAGCTTCCCTACCTCGAGTTATAGTTTATTATCGGTTTCACATGATAGATTTCACATGCTAGGTTATTTGTTAGTTATCTGATTCATAACATGAAAAGCATATCATATATGTTTAAGTTTTGTATTTTCCATATACATTGCTTTTATGTTATTCATGTTTCATTAAACTCGACATTTCGTGGCTGGGAGGACTCGGAGTTACTCCCCACTGACTGGGGCTTCCGTGTTTATATTTAATGCGGTCGAACAGGTGGTGAATGCATACATGGGGTACATTGACGAGCTAGCGAGCGAAGTATTACCTTGGACCTATATTCGGTTCTTAGATTGTATATTATTATACACTCTTTCATTTCCGTATTTATACGGGAGATATGTCTCCCGTCTTGTATATTTCTTTTGTAGAATATTATTCCGTATTGTAATGACCCTTTTTATTGCAGACACCTTCATTATGTATTTAAATAATTTTTTTTCTTTCACGAACTTGAGGGTGTCACAGATTGGTATCAAGCATTTTTGCTCCCGACGCAAGTTTGTGTACCATTGCATTAAGAACTGACCTTAATAAATAATAAACTTGTGAGATAGAAGGGTAAGATGGGTAGATTAGGATTTATGTTGTAGTCTATTTGTTTATGCTAATTGTTAGGAGTAACTTAATTTGTTTTGTCTCTTATGAAGATGGTTGGACAGCGTGTAGAAGAGATCGTTGATAGTGCCAACCAGGTCCCTCCTCATAAAGAAGACAATTGCCAAGGAGGCTATGCTTGGGTGGCTAGCCAAATTGCTAGGAGCAATATTACGGCTTATGGTGGAATATGTGTTACCTAGAAGGAGTATCCTCTACCGAAGATTTGAAGATTTATAAAGCCTAATTGAAGTGAATTCTTTCTTCATCTGCGAATTCTCTCGTCCTTATAATATTATGCCCTCTTCTTTCTATCTAGGGGCTTCTTTCTATTCCAACCTATTTACATTTTTGAAATTTCTCTTAATAGTTCCTCCATTATACCATTGGTATTCTTACCTTCCTCTTGTAACATTGGTATGGATGTCACCCCATTGGTATGCGGTATATTATTCATAGTCGGAAGAACTTTGAATTTTGTGGAATATTAGTGTTAATTGGAATGAACTTGTGATTTGAGGAAAATGGTATAGATCTAATTTCACCCTATGGTGGTGAGAGTTGGTATCCTTGAGGAAGGGGTGGTAAGGTATGTTTAATGATTTTATTGTTGGATGCTTGTCGGGACTTGTGAGTAAATAGTTCATGATATTCGATGGAGTAAAGTCGAATGAGTTGGCTATTACTTCTTAACTCATTAGTAATTTAGTCTTTTAGACTTAGAAGTTTAGTATTGGTTTGAAGACCATGCTTATGATATGTCTATTTTGGAGTAAATAAGAAGTTCGAATATGGTAACTAACCATCCTATTAAGCTAGTTCCGTGTTTAGATAATTATGAGGATTTGAGGATAAACTTAGGATGAAATTCTCCTAGTGGTTTTAAAATATGAAAGCTTGAAGTTGCAATATCTGTTTGAGGATTGAAATAAGCGTAATAATAGTTGTGGTTGTGGTTAGGAAGTAGAGTGATTTTTAATGTTACTTGGGAATTTGTTGTCGTTAAATGTTGGACCTAACGGGAATAAATACTTTGTGGAATTTGAATTTGATGACACAACTTGAGGAATATCGACATAAGCAAAAACCGAAGTATTAAGAGTTGGGAAAGGATAAATAAATTTATTACGGTCGCATTGCCCTATGTTTGGCAAAAGTTAAGTGAATCG
>JAIUZE010025920.1:0-19139 GCA_022085475.1 Heliosperma pusillum | reverse complement strand
CAAGCCGGCTTAGGATTGAATAGAGTTTGGATTACGATTGTTAACTGATTCACTGATTACGTGTTGATTAGGGTTTGAGTGTATCAGGGCCATGTTACATGGTAACCGCTGAGCCAGCATACCAGCTTCCCTACCTCGAGTTATATTTTATTATCGGATTCACATGATAGCTTTCATATGATAGGTTATATGTTAGGTATTTGTTTCATAACATGAAAAGCATATCATATATGTTAAAGTTTTGTATTTCCCTTATACATTGCTTTTATGTTATTCATGTTTAATTAAACTCGACATTTCGTGGCTGGGAGAACTCGGAGTTACTCCCCACTGAATGTGGCTTCCGTGTTTATATTTAATGCGGTCGAACAGGTGGTGTTGCATATTTGGGGTACATGGACGAGCTAGCGAGCGAAGTTTTTACCTTGGACCTATATTCGGTTCATAGTTTGTATATTATTGTACACACTTTTATTTCCGTATTTATACGGGAGAGATGTCTCCCGTCTTGTAGATTTATTTTGTATAATAGTATTTTCGTTTTGTAATGACCTTTTTATGTTATGACACCTTCGTTATGTATTATCATATTTCGTTTATGTATTTAAATAATTTTTTTTTCTTTCCGCAAATTTGAGGGTGTCACAAATACGATCTAAACTTGAAGTATCATAAGCTTTTGAGATTTCGTTGAATAGCTTTTTTCTCCTACGCAGAGTCCTTTCTAGATAGGGGTCTAAAAAGATAGGGGTCCCTAGTCTAGAAGATCTGGGCATAAGATTGAAAAGCTAAGATGAAAAATCAAGAGAGGTCTAAAGGAATTTGGGTTCCTAAAGACTTAGATAAAACTAATTGCAAGAAAAATCACAAAAAGAGGAAAACTAAACCGTGCTCCCCGGCAACGGCGCCAAAATTTGATCGTGCCTGTCGCAAGCCCGATACAAAGATAAATTACCCAGACTAGGCTAATAACAAATTAATGTAATTAGGGAAGTAGGGCTCGATCCTCAGGAAGATGGTGTTTCCTATAGAATGTGAAGTGTCTCGCAATTGGGTTTTATCTAACGAGTTTCTGGGTTTTGGAGTTATGATGTCTAAACTAACAAAAAGCAATAAAGCAAATGATGAATTAACAATAATGAAAAGCATCTAGGGAAGTAGGTTCACACATGTAGATTGACATATTGATGAAATTGGATATGGAACATGCAAATAATTCATTGTGAGTTCGTAAGAATGATGTAATCATTACAATCATAGATCAGATGGTCTAGCAGGCTTTTAGGCAATTTACTAGGTCTTAATCCACCATGTCATGGTTTGTCTACTTAATTCACGTATCTCTACCTTGGAAAAGAATTCCATTCTAGTCAATGATTTTGATCAAAAATCGTCAACTATCGTTATAGTCCAAACATGCATAGACACAATGTTTTAAAAGCACAATTTCTTTTATCCAATTAGCATCTTTTAATCAATCTAACATGGCTACCCTACACCCTAGAAAGGTGACTACTCACTCATGACGATGTCTAAATCTAAGATGATATTAACAATGAAAACTAGGATGGACATGTTTAGTTGATTTTGACAATATTTTAAGACTCTCTATGTGGCGATAATAACGACGCTAAAATGACAATCTAATGGAACGAAATGACAATTATAACGATACTAAATGAATCTAAGATAACATGGATAGAAAATAACAATCAAATGGAAAACATAAAGACATTTAAACAAGGGATAAAGTAGGAATACCTAGGTGACGATCAACAATGAAAGTGATAACAATAATAGAAATCCCTTGCATAGAATAATCGTTCCTTGAATTACAACACTTGAACCCAACAAACTAGATTACAAAGATTGAAGTTCTCATTGATCTAAGCTAAGGTTTTTATGTAGAAAGGACAAAAATAAACTAAGAACTAAAGATGAAAAAGAAGAAGAAAATGAGGGAAGGGAGGCTAGTTCTCCCTCCTCCTAATCTAAAGAGAAGTGTAAGAAGAGAAGAGAAGTGAAGTATGAAGAGATGTGTTGAGAAGAGTGGCTGGAGTATCCTTTATATAGCATTAGTGTTTCGTGGCGAAGGGGTCGAGCATTGAACATATAGGACAAAAGGAGGAAGTTGAAGCAATTTGCTCGAAGCAGGAGGGATACCCGATCGGGTAAGTTGTCATCTGGGTCCTTTGACTCTCGTTTCATCTCCCCTTGCATATGACTTGACTTTCAACATCCCCCTTGATCTCCTGAGTCGGGTTTGTTAATAGGGTTTGATGTAAAACGATGAATTCTTCGCCTAACTGGTTGATCTTCCGACAACTACGAAACTGTCTTTGCTTCTTCTTTATTTTGAATTAGTCAACCTTCTTGAAATGCCTTTCACTTGGTCAAGCTTGCTTCTTCAAATCGTCGGGTTCTAGGCAAATGCTCGGGAATATACAAAAAGGGCGTAGAAACGTCACTTTCTCTACAAAACAGGTTAGAACATAGGAATTCGCCTAGAAGACGATATTAGCTCATAAAATGGCTTAACAAAGCACAAATGACATACAAAACCGAGCTAAATTGGGGGTTAAAATCATACAAATATTCACTTATCAGTGGTAGATTCATTGTGGTTGATTTTGTGGGAAGTTTGGTATTAAGAGAGGTTTTTACCATTGTAAAATGGTAGATCTAGGGTATTTGAGTAGGTAAGGGGAAGTTGAAGGTTGAGGGGGATGGAGGCGGTTTAAGGTTAGGTTTTTCTCCGTTGTTGATTTTTGGAGAGAGAGAGACCCAATCATAGAAGTTAGGTGGTGACCAATAAACAAGTGGTTAGTTAAGAGGTTGAAGTATTACTAATGTACAAAAGAGACTCATCAATTTAGAATAAATCATGGAATGAATACACTATAGTAAGAGATGGCATGCTTATAAACTCAATTTACTGAATCATGCAAGACATTAGTTCAATTTGCATGTAACATTACAAGCAACTAATTAAACCAATTTGTAATCTTAGATTTTCAAACTGGTCACTTGCGAGCAGTTTAGGGAAAATGTCGGCAACTTGATCTTCGGTTTTGCAAAAAAAAAATAAGCTTAATGTGCCCTTTCTCTACATGATCACGAAGAAAGTGATGACGAATCTCAATATGTTTAGTCCTAGAATGTTGAATGAGACTATTGGATAAGTTTATGGTACTAGTATTCTCACACATAATAGGAATAGAGTCATAAATAATACCAAAATCTTGAAGTTGTTGACGTACCCAAAGAAGTTGTGAGCAACAATGAGCGCCACTAACGTACTCACTTTCGGCCGTTGAAAGAGCTACCATATTTTGTTTCTTGAACCCCATGAAACGAGACAAGGTCCAAGGACCGTGGCAATCCCGGAGATAATGTTTCCGGTCGACCGTACATCCCGCAAATTTGGCATCGGAAAATCCTACAAGATCAAAGAGACGATACAAAGGATACCACAAGTGGAAATATTGGGTTCCACTCAAATATCGAAGAATTCGTTTGACGGCTTTGAAATGAGATTCTTTCGGATTTGATTTGAACCGAGCACATCAACAAACGCTAAAAAGAATGTCGGGACGACTAGCGGTTCAGTAAAAAAGAGATCCAATCATACTTTTATACAACTTGTCACTTACATTTTTCACGTTCTCATCCTTGTCCAACTTGGACGTGGATACCATAGGTGTAGAGTATGATTTACCATCCGTCATCCCAAATTTTGTAAGCACTTATTTAATATACTTTTGTGGATGAATTAGGATTCCTTCTTTAGTTTGTTTAATTTGAAGTCCAAGAAAGAATCCTAACTCACCCATCATGCTCATCTCGAATTCCGATATAATTATTTTAGAAAAGTACACTCAAAGAAGCTCATTAGTTAGCCCAAATATAATGTCATCAACATATACTTGCACAACCAACAGTCCATCAGACTGTGACTTTATGAACAAAGTTTTATCCACATATCATCTTCTAAACCCGTTTTCAAGTAGGAATTTTGACAATCTATCATACCAAGCATGAGTTGTTTGTTTTAGCCCAGAAAGATCTTGATCCAACTTGAAAACGTGATTAGAAAAATCATTGTCCATAAAGTCCGGAGGTTGCTGATAAGCTCATTTTAGTACTATCTTAGGTACATTTTTAAGCAATAAAGCGGTATTTGGATATGGTTTTGCGCACTAATTATCACAATCGACCATTTTCGGAGTATCAACCTAATAGAAAAGTTTAGAGCCAAGTTCGAGGGTGAAGACTTGATCCATTGACGACCATCTATAAGGCAATACATCCAAAGACCGGGAGACGAGCCACAGAATGAAGACGTTAGAAAATGAAGAAACTTGGAGGAAAAATACTGCACTAGAGGCGACAACAGCGAATCACCAACGCGCCAGCAGCGCATTGGCACCAACAGCGCATTTCGCATGCTTTGTTTTTCGCCAAATCCGCCTTAGTGCTCATTCTGAGGCCCATATCTCTATTTAGGCCTAAATTATAAATACATGTAAAGCATTAGGGTTGAGGATCATCTATCATTTTGGTATCAAGTTGTAATTGGATTTTAATTTCATATTATTGGGTTTTAGATCTACCATGAAGAACTAATTTTATTTCTTAATCCAATCCAAAGGTGTAATCTTTTGATTGTAAGACACTCTAATCTTCCTTTTTTTACCCTTATTATTGTTAATCTTCTTGTGGTGATGTTTGATTATTGATTTATTGCTTGATTAAGTTGTTCAGTGTGATTTCCTTGCATCTTTAATCATGTTTAATGTCATTAATCTATTTTTTGTTAGGTCTTGTTAAGTGTGATTTCCTTGCAATTTCTATACAAGTAACAACTCGGGTTTGGGTTAGTGAATGTGTTTTTCCATACTTATTCAACAGGAAAGGGTTTAACTGGTAATTGGGTATTAATTGTGTTTATTGTGCCTAATTACCTCTATTGAATCTATCATGCTTATCTTCTTGTCATTTAATCAATGTATGTGTTTTACTTGGTTAGTTGATAAGTTGGGTCAATGTTAAGTGTGATTTCCTTGTTATTGACTTATACTAAGGAGGTTTTGGATATTTTCTCCAAAATAGAATAATTTGGGTATTTAGAGATTGATTATGTCAACGATCGATCAAATATATTATACCGATTGGATTGGGTTAAGTCTTTCTAAATGTGATTAATTTCTTACCAATTTTCACCTTCGCTTGCTTTATTGTTATTTTATTTACAATCATTCTAATTACATCGCTTTTAGACCATTAGCAATCCGCCTTCCCTTGCTTTGCCCCTTGCTCACCGCTTTACTTTTAAGTTATTAGTTTGTAGTTAGTAAGGTTATAAATAGTTAAATTGTCGATTTTAGATAGGGACTATAAAACCCATCAAATTTTGGCGCCGTTGCCGGGGAAGGTAACCGTTTTGCTTGTGTTTTAGAATAGTTTTTCTATTTATTTTTCCTTTATTCTCCTAGGTTTAGCATTGCTCTTACTTTAGTTTATTTTGTAGTATTTTTTTTTTTGCTTGAGCTATTTGACCATTTGTTATTGTGTAGCTAGTTTATGGTGCATACTCGGAGTTCTAGTGAGCCAGTATATCCACTAAATCCGGAGATACAAAGAACTCTTGCTTGGTTAAGAGGTCGTATTAGGAGAGATTCTCCAAATATTCAAGGGGTGAATCAACCTATATAAGACAATTTGGAAGAAGACAACCTTTCATTTACTTCCACCAACAACACCATTTTTATACTTGAAGAGCCGCCTATTCCTCTAAAAGTCATCAAGGGGGATAGACAATGTGCCCCCACCATCGAGGAGATCACCGCTCTGGATCTTTCTCAAGTTCCTCTTTGCATCACTTTTGCGGCTTTAGCGGAAGGAGCCACTTTTGAGCTTAATTCGGGAATTATACATCAATTGCCAAATTTATATGGAAGAAGTGGGGATGATCCCAACAAGCATCTTATTGAATTTCACATCGTGTGTTCTAGTATCAAGCATAATGGAGTTACCGATGAGCAATTACAATTACGGGCATTTCCTTTTTCACTCAAGAATGCCGCCCGTGATTGGCTCTACAATCTCCCTACAGGTAGCATCACCACTTAAATGGCTTTGAAGAAGGCATTCTTGGTGAAATACTTCCCGACTACTCTTTCATCTCAATGTAAGAAGGAAATAATCAATGTTGAACAACGAGATTTGGAGAACTTGTACGAATATTGGGAAAGACTCAAGATGTTACTTGCTAGTTGCCCATATGATGGGTACTCTGAACATGACTTAATTCTCAAATTCTATGGAGTACTCAATGAACAGAATGGGAGAATGGTAAAAGCCGCAACCCAAGGGGGAATTGAGTACATGTCGGTGGAGGATTCCAATGCCCTTATAGAGAAATTGGCGAGAGGTTCTAGGTCTTTTGGATGAAAGGTAGAGAAGGTGGGTTTCACCTCATCTTCAAATATTTTGGAGGAAAAATTTGACACACTCACATACTTGGTGAAAGCTATACTAAAGGCTAGGGGAAAACACTTCTCAAGTGAAGTTTTGTGGGCTATGTAATGATCCTAATCATCCAATGGATGGGTGTCCTTCTTTGTTTAAAGAAGAGGGAAATGAGGCGGTTAATGCCCTTGATTCTTATGGACAAAACCAAAGAAGGAATGATCCATATTCAAACACGTACAATGCGGGGACAAAGAATCACCCTAATTTGAAGTTGGATCAAAGTGGGAACAACAACCAAAGAGGGCCATCAAATTCCTCATTCACTAAGACTTACCCACACAAAAGGGAAGATTCAAACCATCCTCCAAAATCTTTGGAGGATCTTGTAACCTCCCTTGCCTTGAACCAAGCTGAATTTCAACAATCCACTCAACACTTCCAAACATCCACCCAACAATTCCAAATATCTACCCAACAACATAACCAACTAACCGACTCTCATCTCTTAAATATTGAAACTAAAGTGGGCCAAATCCTAAATGCCGTCTCACAACACCCAAATCAAGGTGGCAGGCTTCCTTCACAAACTATTCCACCTTTCACTGAACAAGCTCGAGAGGTTTCTTTTAGGAATGGGAGGGACTTAGAAAAGGTACCCAAGGTCCCACGGAAATCAAAGGACAATTCGGTTATTCATGAAGTGGACGAAGCTATTGAAGATGAGATTGAGGTGGTCGTGGAAAGGGGAGAATCATCCACCCCCACTCAAACTCGAGACATCACACCTCCTCCCTTTTCCAAATATGAGACATTGCCTCCTTTTCCAAGTGCTCTCAAGGACCAAAGGGTGATTGACAAAACTTCTAACATCTATGATACCTTCCGAAAATGTGAGGTAGACATCCCACTCTTAGACCTTCTTGGTAGTGTACCAAAATATGCAAAAAAATTTGAAACAGTTGTGCACTACTAAGAGGGATAGTACAAAAAGTTTGAAAAAGGTAAGGACAAGTGAACATGTGTCGGCAGTGTTTCAAAAGCGATTACCCGAAAAGTGCGGTGATCCGGGCATGTTCACTATGCCTTGTAAAATTGGTGAATTGGAATATCAAAGAGCTAATGCTTGACCTATGTTCGTCTATCAACGTCCTCCCTCATTACCTTTATGAGTCTCTCAAATTAGGCCCTTTAATGTCGACCAATGTGGTCATTCAATTGGCCGATAGGTCTAACATTTACTCAAAGGGCATGATTGAGGATGTGTTGGTCAAGCTGGGAGATATGATATTTCCAGCCAATTTCTATGTGATAGATATGAAGGCCGAAAAGGGAACAATGCCGATTCTTTTGGGAATACCCTTCATGAAAACATCAAATACTAAGATAGATGTGTCTAGAGGATGTCTCAAAATGGAGTTTGAGGGTCAAATGCTTCAGTATAATATCTATGAAGCCAAGAAATTTCCCATCAAGTCTTCTTCTTTATGTTTTATCGACATATTTGAACCTCCTATTCAAAGCGTTTATCAATTGTGTGGGGGAGACACATTAAATGTTGTTTTAACAAACGGTATGGTAGGAGAGGACTTAGGATATGTCTTATCATATGACTTGCACAAAATTGTACAAGACTTGGAGCAAAATCCATTTGAGAGTGAGTTAGAAAAAGAATTTGAAGAAACATTTCAGGCGGAGAAGCGCCAATAGCGCATCCAGCGGCGCATCATGCGCCAACAACGCTTTCCCAATGCGCCAACAACGCATCCCCTGTTCAGCCTATTTCTTCGCTTCTTCAACATTACTCAAAGATTTCCTCAAGGAAAGGTTACTTCCATCCATTGTCAAGGCTCCCATAATTGAACTAAAGACTCCTCCAATCACTTAATGTGACAACCCTCGCGAATGCGGAAATAAAACATAACAAGCATGTGATTTATATAGCGGAAAATACGGTGTTTTTAAAACTTTTTACATGCTAAGATAAAATATGAGGAATGTCTAAATAATTAAAAACCAACGTAGAATATACTACAAAGAGACGAAGTCTCTCAAAATGTTATCAAGTAACAAAGTTATTAGAAAACTAGCTAAACAACGTCTAGAGGTGATTCATCCAGGCCAACGCCCGCTAGCTCACACCCGAACCCAAAATACCACAAGCAAAAAGCCATCCAATCAAGCAACCTGTTCATCCATGAAAAACATGAACGCCACAATCAGTGGGGAGTAACTCCGGGTTTTTCCCAGCCATATCACAATAAACATACTTAAACGGTAATACGAAAGAGAAGCATGCATATATAAATATACATGTGAATATATGAGAAGGATAAAAAGGCAATTCAATATGTAAAGATATCAGTACATGGAGTACAAATCCGTAACCATCATGCTATAGATAGACTCGGGGAGGACACTCTTAGGCAACCATACGCTCACTAGGGCTTGCACCTCACCGTTAGCGGCATAAGTTTGATAATATTGAGACTCGACAAACAAACCATGCCAAGTCATCCAATGGTCACAAATAACCAATCATATATTCATCCATCCAAAAGTACAAATACGCTGACAACATCTCTCACGGTAATTGGCACGCACTAGCACCGTGTACATGGCAAGTATGATTAAAATCGCATCCACGGGATAAACATTTCCCTGAACGCATACACGATTCAATACATTTCGTATATGTAGACTAATTTCCTGCTGGTAGAACGACAATCATAATACGGTCCTAGTCTAAATCTGGCCAGACTCTCGGAATCACATTTTCCGATTCGACATGCAATAAACATTTCGCATCCAAGACTCGGTCAATCAAAGACGCCGAGTACCCCAAATTCGGTCAACCTTCACGAAAGAGGCGGAAAAGAGCACAAGCATCATAACAAGCGGTACGCTACATGCAATGACACAACCTCGCAAGTATACAACATTTGACGGCCGGGTCGATCAATGCAAAGCGTTCGCCTCCCAAACAACGTCGTCATATGCCCACTAACACATGCAATTAAGCAGTAAGGATACACTCCTCGTTCCGACATTCCAGCCTTACGAACGTGGAGGTAGCCAAGGGAATGAGAGTACAAAGCACATAACAAATAGTGCTCAAACCAATAACATGTGTAAAACCGACTCAAAGTGGGACATATCAAAAACCGTCACAAAACATGCGATACAAGCGAAGGGAATATCATATATTTGAAACATTAATATTTAAAGTCATTACGTAAATTTATACGATAAACGAACCATCGAAAATATTATAAATGAAAACATAAGAAAGAATTGCAATTGAATTGGCAGCGTGTGCCAGCCGGTCAAGGGGACCGGCTGCCGGCTACCCGGCTGGCACCCATAGTAACAATTGAAAACAAACCAAAATGCAGCGTGTCCCAGCCGGTCAAAGGGACCGGCTGCCGGCTACCCGGCTGGGATCAAAGTCATACGAGAATATGAAGTCAAAATGGCATGTGTCTCAGCTGACCGGCTGTCGGTCAGCCGGCTGAGACCAAAGTCATTCCAAAACTTTTACGTAACACAATTAATATCCAGCCACTCCCCAGCCGGTCAGCTGACCGGCTGCCGGTCGGCCGGCTAGGGTCAAATATACACGAAAACATCAATTTTTCACTAACGCTCATTATACAACAACATCATCTAACATCACAAATCATCCATTCTCATTATCAATTATCAACTAACAACAACCATCATCAACAACACAATTCCTATGATTACTAATCATATTCTAAATACGATTACTAACGTAGAAAACACATTAAAACACGTAAAGATATCGAGTAACCCTTCACCGTTACCTTTTCGCGTCTTCAATCCTCGTCGAGATCCTCCTCTACTAAGTAATAGTCTTTGTCGAGGTCTTGAAGGTCACCACCTACAATTAGATAACAAAAGATGAATATAATTCACCTTTGAGAAAGACGGATAAATTGAAAAGCGAGAAAGACGGTAATTTTATTACCAATTAAGATAGAGGACGATGAGAGGGAAAGAATAAGACGAACTTTAGTGAATTTGAGCGAGAAATGAAGGAGTAGTGACGATTATAAGCTTGATCAAATATGGAGGTTAGGGTTTTGGGTGGTTACTTGGTGAGGAAGAAGAGTAAGGTGAATGAGGGTGAGTTAGGGTTAAGGGGAAGCATAATGAGTAAGTGGAAAAATATGGGAAAAGCCCAAAAGCGTCTTAAGAGGTAACTTACTCGGAATCTCGCGTAAAGTCCGAAAACGAACTCGGAAATTCTAAACTAGACACGGAAAATTTAATTCTCGACTAAAACTAAATTTCGCTGAAAAGTATCCGTATAATATTTTTACTATAAAAATAGGGTACATTTGCGGGTGTTACACTTAAAGTATATCTTTCTTTGAAAATATAATACGTTCCCCGTTATCATTTCCAACAAACTTTCAATCATGCAAGAGGAAGCACTTACTCAAGTTCTCATGAAGCATAAAGAAGCAATTAAGTGGTCTATTGCCAAAATCAAAGGGATTAGCCCCACCCTATGCATGCATTGAATCCTTTTGGAAGAAGTTTCCATGCCCATTCGACAACCCCAACGCTGCTTGCATCCACCAATGAAGTATATGTGTAGCAAAGTTGATGTTTCACACCTTGGGGACGATTCCTTTATTTATAGTGACTCTTGTTCGCAATTGACCATTGGGGATTCATTAAGTGAGGTGGTTGAGAAAGATGATCAAAGAGGGATTATTTGTGAGGTGCATGAGGTGGAAAATGAGAAAGTTAAAGTTTGCTTGAAGGAGCCATTCCTTCTAGTCCGAATAAAAGCTCTTATGCCGCTTTATTGATACTTGGTTTTCACTAACTCCAAGTTCTCTTTCAAGGAGCCTTACCGCGACATAGAATTCTTTTGTCTTGCTCATTATTGTTATGTCTTGGCATCCTACTATCTTCATTTCTCTACTTTGTGGGCCAACATCTTTGATCGGCTACTAAAGGCGTTGAGTTGTTCCGTTCTTGACACTTGAAAAGAAAAATCATGAAAAGGCGTCAAGCAAACGACGAAAACAAATGGCGCTTTACAGGAGGCAACCCGTACTCCGATCCTTACTCATGTTTAATTCTCTTTCTTTGTATTTTGCTGTTCACCTTCATTTTGAGGACATAGTGAAAATAAAAGTGTGGGGTGGACATTAATTGGTAGTTTGTACAAATATCCTTTATTTTATTGAATCTTTGGAAAAAAAAAAGAAGAAAAAAATAGAGAGAGAGAGAGAGAGAGAAAAACCCTGGCTAGGATGCAAACCCGAAAGGGCATCCCAGGCAAAAATAAGAAAGTGGCAGAGGACGGAGTGAAAACCGGAAAGGGCACTCCGGGCAAAATGAAAAAATGATTGCGAGCCACGAGAGAAGAAGTGAGGATTAAGCTAAACCGAAAATACGCAAGGGCGGGCGGTTTAGGGAAAATGAGGGACTTAGGAAAACAATGATAAAATGCCTACTTGTCTTGATACTTTCATTTTTTTTGGTGCCAGCGACATAAGTGGAGAAGTCCGAGAAGGTAGGAAAGGTAGGGTAGCGTGTGCCAAGGCTACATGAGTGGGGCTTTGGAGGATTACATTATGCCTAGCGCTTGGTACACTAGGTGACCGAGATTGGAATCGTTCGGAATATTGGTTGATGTTCATTGATATATGATTATTGTGTTATTTTGGTGGCTAATATGGTTGTCTATTTGTTGTGTTAGAAGGTACCGTAATTCTTAGACAACCTAATGTTCAAAATGTTGGAGCTAGTGTCCTCCACAGTTAGTGTGATAAAATGAATAAATCTCTTACAGGTTCACAGGGTATACTTAGTATTCTTATCAGTTGATTAACGTTTATCGATAACGGTTGGCTTGCTAGGAGTTTGACGTTATTGTCATTTTAATGGCGGTGATCAACTGGTCCCTAAAAGTCACACCTAAAGGATGTGTCTGAGAGATGTGATTATATGAATAATATAATCATATTGATGCTTTATTATATGACTAAAAGGTTAGTCGATGTATATGACTAAAAGGTTAGTCAATGTAATGATGATACGATTATTTAATAACGATTAATTAATATTAGCTGACACAAATTAAATGTAATTCGTAATTGAATATAAACCGTTATATTTAATCAATGTATATAATATAAGCTTAAACGAATTAAAATGTTAATTCAAAATTAAACATAATATGTTACATTTAATTAGCAAATTATAAATATACGGATATTTATAGTTGACGTATATATTATATTACATGCTAATATAACCGAAAAAGGAAGGAGAAAATAGTCTTTTTCTACTCCTAATTTTCGGTTAATAAGAGATATTAATAAGAGAAAAGATCTCCTATTATTCTCTTATGGTAACTAGGTCAAAACCCTAATATTAAGAGGAGAAAAAAGAGGAGAGACTTCTACTTCTACTAACCTAGTGGGACGGCCGAACAGAAGAAAAAATTCAGATTTTTTGTCTCTCTAATTCTCTCTATCATTCATCATCACACAAAAGAAAAATTAGCAGTAACTTTTCTCTAAATTTCTAGCACAAGCAAGGCATATCTCGGAGCATCTTGGGTGCAACAATTAGGAGAATATCGATTTCGATATTGTTCATAGGCCAAATTTGTTAGGACAAAAGGTTAATTCTAAATTCCTATAATTTTATATTATGCAATTCATTTATGACTCGTAATTCATATACTATAGTTTCGTTATAATCCGTAAATTAATGATGAAATATACCGATATTTCTCACAAGTGGTATCAGAGCCAAGGGCTACGAAATTATTTTATATGTTTTCATAATTGATGAAATATAAGATTAGAATCATTATTTTTTTTGTTTTTTTGATTTCTGCCGAGAAAAAAAAAAGAAAAAAAAAATCGTCTGTACAGTTCATCCGTACTGTTCATCCGTATAAAAAAAATTTTTTTGCCTTGTTTTTCCATTTTGATTCATTATAATTGTTGTTTTAAATAGTTAAGACGATAACATGATGAATTTGTAGTTGTTTTGATTAAATAAGGATTAAATTAAAATGTAAATGGAAATCGATTTGAATATTCATTGCTATATATTTTTCGGTATGCTTTGTTTTAGATATTCATTTTAAATTGTTAAATTGAATCATCTAGTTTGTATCGATGTTTAATAATGATTAGATGTTGATAATTTGTACCGATCTTGAAAATATTAGTAACATCAAATTAAATTGTATATTTTTTTTAAAAAAAATCCGTGGCTGCCAAAAAGAAAAATAAAATTTGTTTCGTTTTTTTTTAATTTTTGGTCGTAAGTTTTTGTTATAATTCATTATAATGATAATGTTTTGTTTATTATTGTGAAGAAGTTCACAATAATTGGATACCCAATTATTTTAAAGAAGTTTAAAATAATGTTGTATTAATTCATGTTAAAGAATATGAATCAAAATTGAATTATGTTTGGTTGGGATTATTGTTATTAATTAAGGAATTATCACATAATTTTGATCATTTTAAAAGGTGGTTTGTATAAATTACTCTTCATAATTAAAGAATTATGTCTTGAATGTTTAATTTATAGTTGATGCATTTTATCTTGTTGAATGAATGGTTGCATGGTTTAATTTACGTATTTTTGCAATCGGTTGTAATTTGTATTACCTAGTGTGCCTTTAGTTGATCAAGTTTTCGTAATGATGGAAACATGATCTTTGATGTAATTTTGAGATCTCGAATCTCCATTTTATTTTTCATTAAATTATGTTTTTTAAAATTAGAATGTAAATAGGTTTATATTTTTTAATTTATTAAATGTATTTTGAGAAGACTAAAGATGGAGATCGGATTGCTCACTCCCGCTACATGGACCAAGATGGAACATCAAGACAAGGTTCTCGGGTCCAAATGGGTTGGATTCCAAAGTTGTATTTTGTTCATTTTGGTAGATAGGGCACACTAGGACTTTGTAATATTTTTATGTATTTTTCCGTTCTTGTTGCTTTTTTCATCACATGATAGTTAGTGCATCATATTCCGCCTAAACCAAACCACCTACTACTAAAATGCATGAAAATTGACTCATATAGTTTGAATGTTACTTATCATGGACATAAAGATGTCACTCGAATTTAAGCCATCATTTTAGTTTATTCATTCTCGCATGCTAGATATTAGTTCACTTAAAATTGAATTAAAATAAAATTGATGGGATCTTCCTCTAAACCTAAAATTGAGACTAGTCTTTATAGGCCAAACTTCTATGAATCCCTTCTTCGTCGGTAGGCATATAGGACCTTACTCTCCATATGACTCCTTCTACGTTGGGTAAGTAGTGTGTGTTGACCTATTTTATCTCAACATTATAGTCCGAAGAGTTTCTCGTGATTATGATGGACTAAAGATAGAATTTACAGAAATTTATCGACCAAGAACTCTAAAGGTAGAATTAGCCAAGAGGTTTGCTTATCAATGTACAGATAATTGAGTCGTGGGATCATTTATATAATTCTTGAGGGAGGTCAATTGTATAAATGCTCGAGTCTTTGCATTAAAACAAATTTTTGCACTAGACTTAAATTCAAATCGATGAGTATGCTTATTATGTTTTTCTTCTTTTTCAGAGTAGAACTCGTTTATATTGAAAATACTGTATATAACAAATGGCTGGAAATACTGATATCCCTATGCCAAGTGCCACGCTCGCGCGCGAATCCTGGCTTAAAGCTTTTATGGACCACATGAATCAGTCCACGCGACTGAAGAATGACGGGTCCAACTTTGCGGACTGGGAGGCGGCATTACGGAATGCTGCCATTGCTGACGGTAAGCTCAAGTACTTGACTGAGCCAATACCGCCAAACCCAGGCCCCAATGCGAGAGCTAACGAGACACTTGAATATAGTGACTTCGTTATGGAAGCGGGTGCGATAAAGAACGTACTCATCTTTGCAATGGAAAGCAATTTGCAAAGACGCTTCATTGCCCAAGGTGCAAACAAGATTTTCACCACGCTCACTAACGAATTCTCAAAAGCACCGAGGATCGTTACTTATGAGCATACCTGTCGCTTCTTTGAGGCGAAAATCCAGAAGGGCCAACCGGTTAGCCCACACATTCTTGATATGATTGAGAATGTCGAGAAACTGGAGGCACTTGATTGCAAAATCAGTGAGAGCATTGTAACAACCCGAAATATACCCTATTTTTCTAGTAAAAATATTTACTAACACTTTTCAGTAGAACTTAAGTTTTTAAAATAGGAATTTTTGTTCCGAGTCTTATTTTGAAATTCCGCGTTCGTATTTGGAATTTTTGAGGGATTCCATGAAAAGACCGTTTTTAGTCATCTTTGACTTTTCTTGACTTTTAAGTCGTCTTTGACTTTTCCTTGACTTTTTAAAGTCGTCATTGACTTTTTCTTGACTTTTAAGTCGTCCTAAACTTTTCTTGACTTTTAAGTCATCTTCGACTTTTCTCGACTTTTCAGTCAACTTTGACTTCCGTTGACTTTTCCCGACTCGTCTCATAAGTATGAAGACCGAAATTTTATTTAAAAAAATAATATTTTTGATTTATTTTTATTTAGATTTATTAAGATTTATCATAATTTAATATAATTATTTTGAATTTATTCGGAATTTAAAGAATAACGTTTACGGTTTTAACCGAACGTCATTTAACTATTCCCGACTCATCGTAAAGCGCGAAACAAAATCGAAACTCGACTTTGGCATGAGTCACACGCGCGTGTCATCGCTTTCCACTCACCATTAGATATTTTATTTATTTTGATTAAACTAATCAAAATATCTAGATATTTATTAACTTTATCGATCAGTTAACGAAAATTACGCAAATCGTTTTACAAAACTGACCCGATTCACCCATACCACACGGTTTTTCTTCCTCTTTAGCCTTGATATTTTATTCTTTTCATTACAATAACATAATATCTTGATATTTAATTCAATTAACTTAATATCTAATTAATTACGGTAATATAATTATTATACCGGGTCAATTCCATAACAACAATTTCAAACCCAACTCACTATTTTGCTCTATAAACTCACGGCTCACACACTCCACTTACTCACAAACAACTTTTCATTTTTCAACAAATCAAATTAAGATCAAAATATCACTTTCTTTAATCGTTCTTGAGCGTTCTTCGCGTTCTTCATCCGTTCTTCATCGTTCTTGAGCAAAACCTTCATAAAACCTTCATTTATTAATTAAATCCGTCCTAACTTATATTTCTAGGATCTCCTCTTCGCTCTCCATCTCCACGTACGGTTTTATTTCAATTCCGTCAAAATCGTTTTCAAGACTTTAATTATGGAAATTCATATTTTAAGTTCTAATAAGGTTTTCTTGTCATTTCTTATAGGGGAAGATTTTGAAGACGAGTTTGGTGACTCGTATATATTAGGGGAAGACTAGAAGACGGGTTTCTTAGTTCTTAGTTCTTATGATTTTGGTGCTACTTGATTTTAGCTAGCTAAGGTAACGATTCCGAGTTACTCGACGGATAAATGTTACATAGCTTTGGTTTTTCTTTAGTTTTGGTTCATCTTTAGTTTTTGTTCATATTATTATGATTTTATGATTTTTAGTTAGTAACATGATAAGTTGTTAATTTTATTATGTTGTAAGAATTATAAATATGTTGGTGTTCTTGTTATATTTTTATGATTTCTTCATGATGATGATTGTTGTATGATGGATGGTTAAATTGGTTGTTAAAATGGGTGTTGATTAATTAAAAACATGTTAGAATTAATTGGAAATTGGGGTTGTTGCTTTGGTTGTGTGAACCGTGGAGGTGGGGCCAAACCGGACCAGACCAGCCGGTCCAGGCCGGTTCAGACCGGTCTGGGCTGGTCCATGGTGGGTCCGGGTTTTGGTCTTTGGGTTGTGTCGATGTTTGATTGTTTAATTGTTGTTTGGCGGGTTTTAATTATGTTAAAGCATGCGGGAATTAATTAGAAACGGTTTTTAGTAAAACCGTTAAAAAAGGCCAAAACAGCCATTTTAGCCAAAACAGGCCGTGGGGCCCATCCAGGCCCATGTGGGTCCGGCCCAACTCAGCCCGTGGGTCCCACTTTGGGACTTGTGACGGTTTTTGGGTTATCGTCATTTTTATCGTGTTTTGTAATATTTAGCAAGTGGGAAATGTTAATAAGTGAAATATTTAATTAAAAAGGTTTTTTCATAAAATTATTATTTCTCACATGTTAGAAATTATAATACGAGATCGTAGTTTAATTTAATATCCTTTAAGTCTAGCCGGTTTTTAATAAGATTTAATAATTCACATGTTAGAAGTTTTAAAATGACATGTAATGAATATGTTGATTTATGTCTATGTGATAAAGACTCTGTTTCTAGCCGGTTTGATCCAACGGGTTTGGTCAAACTAAGATCTAGTCAGCCCCGATTTGACTGATGACCCGTCGCGGGACTCGGGTCGGGGATTTGTCTTCAAGTGAGGTTGTATTTAATTATGAATTAGCCTTAGTAGATATGAGGCGATATGATATTGGATTATTATTGATATGCAATTAGTCACATGATAGGATGTTTTTCCCGTGACTGTTTTATTATATGGTTGGTGTCGTGTTGACTAAGTACCCATAGAGAATTATGAGTATATGGCGTCTTGACCATTCTAATTCTAAATGAGTATCTTGGACCATGACATTGATAGGCCCGTAATATCTTTAACGAGTATATGTTCGCCGCTTGATAGCTTTTGTGTCCCGGGCCTGGGGGGCTTATCCCCAAGTCGGGGCATGGCATCCTAAGAGTTCCGCTTTGGGAAGGGAGCCAGCTTAAGTACTAGCCATCTCTGCTTAGGGGGTCGCCTAGCAGAGTTTCTTGTGTAAGGTTATGTCATGAGACGGGGAATGGAATAGCTGTTGTCGCTAGGTCTGATCAGTCTAGGACTAGGATGTTTTCCTACCTTGTGGTATAGCCTCGAGTTACAGAAGTCTTCTATTGACTGCACTAGGAACTTATGCCTGTTTGTAGACGTATTGGTCTTTCATGTTTGTATGATTCTATGAGTTCTAGAAGGTGAGATGCAAGACGGCTAGGATTGATAGAGTTTGGATTACCGATTGTTAACTGATTCACATGATTACGTGTTGATTAGGGTTTGAGTGTATCATGGCCATGTTTCTGAGAGGAACCTCTGAGCTAGCATTTTACCAGCTTCCCTGACCTCGAGTTATAGTTTATTATCGGTTGAACATGATAGCTGGAACATGCTAGTTTATTTGTGAGGTTATCTCGTTTCATAACATGAAAAGCATATCATATATGTTTAAGTTTTGTATTTTTCATATACATTGCTTTTATGGTATTCATGTTTCATTAAACTCGACATTTCGTGGCTGGGAGAACTCGGAGTTACTCCCCACTGACTGTGGCTTCCGTGTTTATATTTAATGCGGTTGACAGGTTTGTGATGCATACTTTGGGTACATTGACGAGCTAGCGAGCGAAGTATTTACCTTGAACCTATATTCGGTTCTTAGATTGTATATTATTATACACTCTTTTATTTCCGTATTTATACGGGAGATATGTCTCCCGTCTTGTATATTTCTTTTGTATAATATTATTTCCGTTTTGTAATGATCCTTT
>JAIUZE010025919.1:0-11312 GCA_022085475.1 Heliosperma pusillum | reverse complement strand
AGAGCAACTTCCGGATTTTCCGGAAGTTGTCTTCGAGACGGACGCTCATCCACAAGGTTTTGAAAGAATACAAGGGTTATAAATGGAGCCAACCATCTTTTTATGCCATGACATCATACGCGGCTTAGGCTTAACGGAACAAATGCGAACATTTTTCGAGGCTACCGGTATGTCTACTCTATTTTCTATGCATGAGCTCTCTTACCGAAGTCTCACTCTTTAATTTTTGAGTAGTATAAATACTTGTGTGAATGCTAAAAAAGTACCTTGCTTCACTTTCCGTCTTGCCAACACTTTGCATGTCATTCCCATGGATGAATTTGCTGCTATTTTGGGGTTAGTTTTCCCTTCTAGTAGGGATTCCGAGGGGCCAAAATGGAATAATTTGGGCGTACCTTGGGAGGCCTTGACCGGGAAGGTATTGACCGATTTTCGGCGGAGTTCGTCTCTCTTAATTCACCACCATGTTCCCCGTTTTTGGCACAGGATAGTGTCAGGCACCTTTCTTTGTAGGCAAGAATCGAAAACCTGACCCAGCTAGACCTCACCCTTTTAGAAACGCACATGAATGTGCAAGGGACGAGGGAAAACTTCACCTTTCCCCTGATGCATGAAATCGTTAGGAAGTGGAGAAAGTTGGGGAAGACCACCGTGGCTCGTAAACAGACGGTGGTCATAAGGGGTTTGGTTACCTTTTTGGCTAAGCATTTTGACTCGGACTTTAATAGTGATGGGGCATATGAGGCCTTACCTGGGGGGACACTTCTTGATGAGACTACCCTAATCCACTCTAATTGGATTAGGATTGACTGGAATAAGGGGTATCTTTGGGTAATCAAGGATGCCAACCCTTTTTACTTCCCTTGTCATAGACTCCCGCCTTTCGCACCTAGGGGCGACTCCATGGATAGGCGGCCTAGCTAACTGCTACCGGTGACGATGGCATGTAGAGCCTCTTCTAGTAGCACTAGGGAGGAGGGAGGGTCCTCCCAACCCCGACCTACACATAGTCAAACAGCACCTCATGTCACCTTGCATGTTCTTCCTTTTCCTTTACCGCATTTGCAAGCACCCTATCCTCCACCCAGTTTTGTGAACATTCCCCCCTACCCCTTTGAGTACCAGAGGTATGTTCACCCCGACCCTACCATCTCCCCCAAAAGAGACTACCTAACCGGTCTTATGCAGAACATGCACTTGAATATGCATGAAGACCGGGTGAACAACTACTATGCCACCTACCCCAACTATTACTTGTTGGCTAACCAAGGGTACATTGACCCGAACGGTTTTTTGCCAAATTGGGCACAACGTGATTTGTTGTTTCTCAACCATGGAAACCAAAGAGGGGTAGACGACACGGAGATCGGGGGAGACCACGGGGATCGGGAAGAAGGTGTTGGTGGTGGGCGGGATGAGAATGTTTAGGATGATATGGAGACTTTTTGAGGAGGATATGCGTTTTGTTTGATAATAGGAAGAGTTGGAGTGGTGTCTAGGTGGCTTGTTTAGCATCTACCCCCTCCCCTTTAGTGCGTGTTTCCTTCTCTTCTCCCTTTGTATGACTTGAATTGCACCTTTAACTTGTATTTTTTATTGTTGTGTTGGTTGGCCTCGGTAACATTGGAGGCGGGTGTCCATCTCATCGGACACCATTTTTTTTGCTCCTTTATGGAAAATCCAAATTAACAAACCACATTAATTGCATTTAGATAATTCTCATGCATCACGTAGTTGCACTTTTAGGTGCCATTTTTGGACTTTCCCGTGGTAGGTACCCCCTTGAGGGGCATTGCATTTATGCACATTACCGCCGCAACGAGAATCCGATATGGCACACCTTGTTTTCCTTTTTATCTAGACTTTCTTGTGGTACGTACCCACATGAGGGCCAGGGCATTGCTTTTATGCACATTACCACCGCAAGGAGACTATAGGTTAGTGATAAGCATTTAATTAGTCACATTTTTCCTCTCATTTTCGTCCCCATTTTGGTCCGTTTACACGGATATGCGTGTCTTTAATTGCATTTTGCTTCCCGATTTCCCGCGCTATGAATGTCGATCTCAATTTGCAGGAATTAAGGCGGAAACGAAGAAATCGGTGCATAAAGACCTTGCATGAGTCGGGTTTCGAAGATGAGAAGAAGAATGAGAGAAGGAGTCTTCTGGTGGCGCAGGCCGGTCCTCAGACCGGCGGCCGGCCCACCGGCTCAGAACACACACCCACAAATGAAAGAAGATGAGAAGGTGAAGAAAAGGCCCAGGTAGCGCCGGCCAGTCACCCGGCGGCCGGTCGCCTACCCGGCCTGCACTACATCAGAATGCCCATGAGAATGAAAAGGTGCTCCAGGTCGGTGGGGGACCGGCGGCCGGCCGACCGGCCGGGACCTCATTTCCATACTTAGAGTAATTTTTGAAGGCGTCATGAGGGAAGTTACTGATGTGCTCCCGGCCGGCCAGACGACCGGCGGCCGGTCGACCGGCCAGGAACACAAGTCCGCATTTCGTCAATTCTTCTATTTTCTTTCTTAATTTTCGAGATACCTATATATACCCTTCTCCTAATATTTTGTAAGCAGCTTTTCATTATCTCTTGGCACAAAACCCTAGATAATTTGTAACCTCTATTAAGCACTAATTACTCTCCTAATCGTTCCCTAATTAAACTTAATTTCTCATTTCAAGTTGGTAGATCTAGTCTTTCCTAGTAGAATTATTTCAGTTTTGGGTTTGTATTGAGGATTTTGGGTTGAAGACATTCTCCCTATTCACTAATACAAGCTTGTTGGTATAAATTTCTCATCTTTTTCTTATTTATGCAATTTAATTTCATTTCTAGTTTATTGTTTATCATTTGATTGTTATAATTATTCACCTCCATAGCATAATGTTCATTTCACTACTCCTTGCCATTAGTTGTTTGATTTCCCTTAGAATGAGTGAGTAGTTTCCTTCTAGGGTTTAGGGGGAGCCTAAGGGAGGATTATGTGGGATAATTAGTTGGGTGATTAGTAGATTTGTGGTAATTATTTGGGTATTACGCATATGCACACTAAATGTTTGATGAAATGTGTAAACGAAAGTTGTCCATTTTATCAAGTATGGTTTGATTATTTCTTAAGCGACGGTGGTAGAAATGATTAGACTAAGTGTTTATATGGGTGATTTGAGACAAATGTGATGGCTTTGTTGATGATTATTAATTGTTGAGACATTAGCAATTAATTCTACTTGAATTTGTTACCCATTTGCTAATTGCTAGACTAGCCCATTAATCCCCCTAAGGTGAACCTTTTACCTTAGTTTTTCCCTTAATTGTCTTTACCTTATCATTTAGCGATTACTTGCATTTACTAGTTTTTAGTTAGTCTTCCAATCCAACCTTTGTTAGGCTAGAATAGGACGCGATCGAATTTGTAGTTGCCCCCTCCATCCTCGTGGATTCGACCCCTTTATACTACTTTTATCGGGTTGTTTTTGATGTTTGTTTTGACGACGAAACCTTCATCAAATGGCGCCGTTGCCGGGGATGGCGTAAGGAAACTCGTAGTTTGATTTGTGTCTTAGATTTAGCCAAGTTACTTGTTGTTTTTGTTGGTATTTAGTTGTTAGATTATTTGTAGAGTGCCTTGCATTATTGTCTTTCCCTAGTGTGCCCAAAAACACACTAGGAGTCTAACTTGTTTTTGAGTTGCTTTTGAGTGCATGCCTAGGGGTGAAGGGTTGTTCTTGAGCCATCCGGAGCCCGAAAGGTTATTTAGGACTCTCCGAGCTAATACACTTGCTCGGGTTAGGAATTCAAGAAGGGTTAGCCATCAACAAGCCAATACTTCAATCGCTTCTACATCCACTCCAACAATCGATCACTCACAAAACAACACCATTGAACCCATATTCGAAAACCCCTTCTACAATACATTACCAAATACACCACCCACAATACCTCAACAACAAAATCAACCACAAATGACGACTTTACGTGACCGTAACCGTCCCAACCACGATGATACCCAATCTCCAATCAATTTCGGTGTCTTGGCCCCAAATAACTTTGAGATTCACCCGGCTCAAATGAGTTCTATTGAGCGGGATAGCTTTGGAGGCCTCCCCGATGAGGATGCTCACGCGCACTTGAGAAAGTTCAAAAGTAGGGTAGGAATCATGAAGAGGAATGGTGTGCCCGAGGAAACCCTTTGTCTAATGTTGTCCCATTTTCTCTTAAAGACCGGGCGGAGAGGTGGTTGAATAACCATGCTCCAAACACTTTCACTACTTGGGATGACTTGGCTAAGGAGTTTCTAAGTAAGTACTACCCCGCCTCCAAAACGGCAATGCTAAGAAATGAGATAACAACCTTCCAACAAGAGGATGGAGAATCCTTGGGAGAGGCATGGGATCGATTCATTGATTTACTTGCCCGTTGCCCTCATCATGGAATTGCGGATTGGTATGTCACTCAAACATTCTATCAAACTCTTCTCCCTCAAACCAAGGCTATGGTGAATGCTTCCGCGGGGGGAAGTTTCGATCATTTGAATGACCAACAAGGGGCGGCATTGATTAAGAAAATGGTTGAGTCGGAGTCTAGCTATGGTACTAGAGGAAATAGCTTGAGGAGGAGTTCTAAGTACCCAAGTGAGAACTTTTCAAATGCGGATACCAATGCCAAGATTGATTTGCTCACACAAACTTTTACTAAGGGTTTTGCCGAGCTTCAAAAGGCTCAAAATCAAAGTCAAGGCCATCATGTGAATGAAGCTAGTGGGTCTAATGCACCTCCCATGGTGGAAGCTTATCAAACCCCTACTTGTGAAATTTGCAATGGGTATGGACACACCTTTGAAGTTTGTGGGAATAATGTATCTTATAACAATGAAGGAGGAAATGACTACCAACATGTGAATTCATTTCAAGGAGTCAACAACAACCCACGGCCCTCAAGGCCTCCATTCCAAAGTCAAGGAGCTTACAACCCAAATTCCAATTTTTATCATCCAAGTTCGAAATTTCACCCAAACATGAGTTACAAAAGCCAAAATGTGTTAAACCCTCAACACACACAAGCTCAACCTTCCAACCCTCCGGGTTTTTCTCAACCTAGAGGAGGAGGTCAATTTTCAAGAGGAAACTATAACAATCAATTCAACAACTCTCAACAAGGTCAAGGATCAAACCAATTCCAAAATCAACAATTCAATGATCAAGGTTACAATAACCAAGGTAACTTCCAAAACCAAGGTAATTGGAATCAAGGTCAAGGAAATTGGAATCAAAACCAAGGGAACCCAAACTTCAACAACCAAGGCCAAGGTAATTTTTACCAAGGCAACCAAAACAATCAAGCAAGTCAAGGGGTTCCCGATCAATCTTTCCAAGGCCAAGGGTCAAATTTCAACAACAACCAAGGGTCAAATTTCAATGGTCAAGGTTCAAGGGGGCAACAAGGAAATTTCAATAACAACCAACAAGGAAACTTTAACAACCAAAGAAGCAACAACCAAGGTTCAAGTAGTCGAAATGACTATGCATTTGCCCTCCCTTTAACAAACCAACCTCATCAAGACAATGAAACTTCAATGAGTGAAGTTTTGCAACTAGTCAAAAACATGGAAATCCAAAACAACTTGGCTTTGCAAAATGTCACTAATGCTCACAAAAAGGAGGTGAGAGAATTGGAAGCTAGGTTAGCTTCTCAAGCTTTGAACAATCCTCAAAGACCTCCGGGAGGTCTACTTGCTCAAGGGAAAAGCTCCAAGGATGCTTCATCAAGCCACCACGCATGTGCGGTGACTTTGAGGAGTGGACTAGTGCTTGATAACCCCTACATGGATATGATGAATGATGAGATTCCAAATGATGAGCATGTTGAGGAAGGAGAAGAATTCGAAGAGCCCATTTTGACTCCTACCTTGGAGTTAAAAGATGATGGCAAGGGTGAAGATGATCAACCCAAAGAGGGAGAAGATGGGTATATCGAAATTATGCCTTATGAGGAGGAGATGATCAAGGATGCCAATGATGAAGGAGTAGAGGTACAACCAATAGCAAGAGCTAAGGTAACCAAGAAAACTCCCATTCCAAAGGTATCTTTTAGTTCTCCACTTGTTGTTTCCGATATCCCCTACCCCTCTAGAGCTTTGAAAACTAAGGAAAACTTCAAGTTCACCCAATTTAGAAAAATGCTTGAGGGACTTGAAGTGACCTTACCTTTCACCGATGTTATATTGAACATGCCCACTTACTCAAAATTTCTAAAAGACATCTTGACTCATAAGAGGACTTTGGGTACCCAAGATGTTATGATTATGGAGGCGGAGTGTAGTGCTCTCCTCATTAATCCTAACTCTTTCAAAATGCCAAAAAAACTTGGGGACCCCGGAAGTTTCTCTATCCCTTGTGTTGTGGGGGGAGTCATGATTTCAAGGGCATTATGTGACAATGGTGCAAGTGTAAGTGTCATTCCCTTAACTATTGCTAAAAGAATTGGACTTGAAAGTTTAACCCACACTTCTATGACTCTACAACTAGCGGATAGGTCCGTTAAGCAACCTTTGGGTGTGCTTGAGGACGTACCCGTTAAAGTTGGCAAATTTTTGATCCCCACGGATTTCGTTGTCCTAGATATCCCGGAGGATAGCCACACTCCCATCATCCTCGGTAGGCCCTTTTTGGCTACCGAAGGAGTCCTCATTGATGTGAGGGACGGGCGGCTAACCTTTAGGGTGGGAAACGAAACCCTTGAATTTAATATTCCTCATCTAGTGAAGGGACCAATGTTTCACAAAGCTTGCTCGGTAGAAGTCATTGAAGAAGTGGTTGAAAAGGTGCATGAAGAAGAGAAGTGTGAAGAAGAAGCTCTACAAGTGGCACTCCATGATGAGGAGATGGGAGATGACCATGAGGTAGATGATGAACTCTTGAAGAAGGTGGAGGGCCTTCTCCCTCCAAAGGTACAACTAAAGCCCTTACCTCCCTTACTTAAGAACTCTTTTTTAGGTGAGGGAGAGACTTATCCCGTTATCATTAATGCTAATTTGAGTGAAGGCCAAGAACTTGAACTTTTGAAAATCTTGAAAACTCATAAGGGTTCACTTGGATATAGCATTGATGATATCAAAGGCTTAAGTCCTAATCTTTGCATGCATAGGATTGTCTTGGAGGAGGGTAGCAAACCTAAGGTAGATGGGCTACGTAGGTTGAACCCTAAGATGGCGGAAGTGGTGAAAAATGAGGTGATGAAGTTGCTAGAGGCCGGGATAATCTACCAAATAACCGATAGCTCTTGGGTGAGTCCCGTCCATGTAGTGCCCAAGAAAGGAGGGGTAACTATGGTGGAACAAGAGGATGGGACTCTCTTAGCTTCTAGACCCGTGACCGGGTGGCGGATGTGCATTGACTATCGCAAATTAAATGCCGCCACCCTCAAAGACCACTACCCCATCCCCTTTATTGACCAAATGCTTGAAAGGTTAGCGGGGCATTCTTACTATTCATTTCTAGATGGTTATTCCGGGTTTTTCCAAATCCCCATACACCCGGAAGACCAAGAGAAAACCACATTCACTTGTCCCATAGGAGTTTATGCTTATAAGAGGATGCCCTTTGGGCTTTGTAATGCTCTGTGGAAAATAACTGTTTACATCCCCTTAAAATTTAGGATTATAACAAAATTATATAATATGAAATTGCAAGTCATAGATATGAAAACGATACAAATGTAGAGAAATGAATTAAACCTTTGGTCCTTAGCGAAATCGGCCTAAGAAAAGATATCAAAATAGATATCCTCCTAATTGTCTCACCCAAGATAGATCGAGATATGCCCTTCTCCTTTGCTAGAAAGATCGATTCAAAGTTACTGTTAACTTTTTAGGTTTTGTGTTTAGTGTGTGATGGAGGCACAAGTTGAGAGAGTAAAAATTAGGTTAGAAATTTTTCCTTTTTCCCCTCTTGTTCACAGCACCCTTAGGTTAATAATGAGGAGATTTAGTCTCCTCAAATAACTACCCATTGACCGGAAAAACCTGAGTGTATCTGGACACTTTTTCCGGTCATTTTAGCTTCTAATATAATGTAATACATTATAATCGTTATTAGTCAAAGACCGACATTATAATACATCATTAATTATAAATATCCGTATATTTATAATTTTCCAATTAATCATAACGGTTTATGTTTAATTAGCTTACATTATATACAACAATTAAATATAACATTTTATATTCAATTTACGAATTACAGTTAATTCGTCTCAGCTAAATTTATTTAATCATTATTAAATAATTATATCATCATCACATTGACTAACCTTTTAGTCAAAAACACCGACTAACCTTTTAGTCATTTAATAAGGCATCAATATGATTATTTTCTCAAATAATCACATTTCTCAATCACATCCTTTAGGTGTGACTTTTAGGGACCAGTTGATCACCGCCATCTGTATGACAATAACGTCAAACTTATCTAGCAAGCCAACCGTTATCGATAAACGTTAATCAACTGATTACAATACAAAGTATACCCTGTGAACCTACAGAGATTTATTTATTATTGCACTAACTGTGGAGGACACTGGCTCCAACAATCTCCCACTTGTCCGTACAAGTGTATGTGCGATAACCGATTCTCATATCCATAATAAATTTGTCCCACTCAATGTAAACCAATTTGCAAAGTCCGTATTCACAAAGGTCGTAATTTACAAGTGATCAGTATCAAAAGTGGTTTCCCCGACTAGAGAGTAACTTAACTGGTAAACGAATCTTTATTCGAGCATGGCCATGCATTTCAGTTACAGCTCCTCGAGTGGCCCTGAGAAATATTATATCCTGATAAAGGTTGGATATTTTCTTCAACTCGAATCTTGCAGACACAAGCGCAGTATGAAATGACCCAGTGAAAATCTACTTAGCCTCCTGTTACGGTCGACCATGAGAAAGAAACCAAAGTCACCCAAAAACTGACTTTATCTCAAGAGACAGTCGATAGTCAAAAGAATCGACTCTAGGAACACTATGGATGTCCTATCCACGACCTGGAACCTAATGTTCCGAAACATTTAGGACTGCATAACGTCGTCACAAAACGTCCTGCGCAGTATCAATATAACCCGCATCTGTGATCGATCAGTCAACAGTTTGACTTATGGCTAGTTGAACCCACCATCAATCGACGTCACAAAATAATTGTCAGAGTTATCAGCTCATGTAGGCAGTTACGGACCCAAAACAAAATATAATGTAATTCAGTTCACTTTGTGGTGTTCAATGTTGTCAGTACAACCCACATGAAAAACAAAATATAAAACAAAACGATGATTTCATAGATGGTTTTATGAAAAAGATACAGGTGTCTAATCCATATAAAACAACTAATACAACTCAGGAACACGCTTAATTCCCATGGAAATAACGTGCCCTTCATGCTTATCATATCTTAACTGTTTAGTGAGAGGATCTGCAACGTGATCATCCGTAGCAATCTTGTCTATCACTATCTCCCTTTGCTCCACGTAATCTCGGATCATGTGAGCCTTCAGTTTTGTACATGCCTTAGACTTTTTGCTGGACTTAGGCTCCTTAGCCTGGAAGATGGCACCAGTATTATCACAATAGATGGTGATAGGGTCATCCGAACTAGGAACTACAGTTAGTCCCTGTAAGAATTGACGTTATCACTATTAGCTTCCTTCGAGCCTCTGAAGCGGCATTAGTACGGACATCAGTCGAGAATCTGCGGTTATAAACATTTGTTTGGAGCTTTTCCAGCTGACCGCAGCGCCATTAAGAGTAAAAACGAATCCAGACTGAGATTTTGAGTTATCTCGATCCGTTTGGAAGCTAGCATCTGCGTAACCGATTGCGCATAGCTCAGTGTCGCCTCCATAAGTCAATACCCAATCCTTAGTCCTCCGTAGGGACTTAAGGATATTCTTAACAGCCATCCAGTGTGTTTCACCTGGATTGCCTTGGTATCGACTTATCATACTCAATGCATATGACACGTCTGGACGTGTGCATATCATGGCATACATGATCGATCCTATAGCTGATGCATAAGGAATCCGACTCATGCGCTCGACCTCTTTCGATGTCTTTGGTGCCTGAGCTTTACTCAACTGCATCCCAGAGACCATTGGAAGGTTTCCCCTCATTGCGAGTTTGGTATGCTGAACCTCTAAAGAATCTTATCTATATAAGACTCCTGACTGAGGGATAACATCCGTCGTGATCTATCTCTGTAGATACGGATCCCCAAAATTCTTTGTGCCTGGCCCAGATCTTTCATATGGAAATGGTTCTTTAACCAAACTTTTACCGAAGTTAAGAGAGGTATGTCATTCCCAATCAAGAGTATGTCATCGACATACAATATTAGGAAGACAATCTTGCTCCCACTCGACTTGATATATAAGCATGGTTCCTCGACCGATCGAGTAAATCTATTCTCTTTTATCAACTGGTCGAAACGATGATTTCAACTCCGAAGAGGCTTCTTGCTTAAAAGGGGGGGGGGGGACATAAAATGAACGCTTTAAGCTTTGCATACCTTCTTAGGATTTTTAGGATCAATGAAACCTTCGGGTTGTACCATGCACAACTCCTCCTCCAAAAAACCGTTTAAGAAGGCGGTTTTCACATCCATTTGCCAAATTTCATAGTCATGAAAAGCGGCAATCGCTAAGATTATCCGAATGGAACGCAGCATAACTACGGGTGCAAAAATTTCATCATAGTGCAATCCTTGCACTTGATTGAAACCCTTTGCCACTAGTCGTGTCTTGTATGTATCTGGTTGTCCTTCTACAGAATGCTTTATTTTATAAACCCATTTGCACTGAAGAGGCCGAACCTTATCAGGTAAGTCAACCAGATCCCATACGTTATTCTCATACATAGAGTCCATCTCGGATTGCATGGCTTCAAGCCATAGGTTAGAGTCGGAACAGGTCATGGCACCTTTATAGGTAGCGGGTTCGTTACTCTCTAGGAGTAAAACGTCATCTCTCCCATTCTCCTCGACCATACCAATGTATCTGTCTGGAGGAGATGGAGACTCTACCGACCTTCTGCGGTTTCCTCAAGGAATATTTACCGCAGCCGATGATGAAGGAAACAGTTTCTTTCCATGGTTGCTCGGTTGTTGGTTCTTGAACTCCGACAGATCGAAGGTTCTATCACTCGTATTTTCTCGAGAAATTCTTCTCTAGAAACTTCGCACTAGACCGCGGGGAACACAAAAGACACGTTGTTGGTAGGCGAATAAAAGTAATGACCAAAACATTCCTTTGAGATAACCAATAAA
>JAIUZE010025918.1:0-12032 GCA_022085475.1 Heliosperma pusillum | reverse complement strand
TTGAAGACCATGCTTATGATATGTCTAATTGGTGTAAATAAGAAGTTTAGAATGATATCTTGAGGTGCGAAATACTTTTGAGGTTAAGTGACGTCTTGTGGTTTCCTATTGTGTGTTTGTGAGTGTAGGCTTATTGGAAAGGCATTTGGCTATAGTTCTTGGATTTAAAGATATGATCTTATCTTATGGTATCGGAGACTCTTTTGGAGTAGTAAGGTTTCGTTGTAAGTTGAACCATATTACTAGAGGATTATGATGTGAGTTATGATGGAAATACCTTGGGACGTTAATTATGATGTTTGACTTGAGGTTGTACTTTGTTAATAATGAACTCGTGGGCTATATGAGTTGAAAATGACCGAGTATAAGGGAGTATTTGTTAGTCCTTCAGTTAAAGAAACCTTTGAGGTTGTGTTGAATATTTGAGCTTAAGGAATGTTACTATGCTTGAGTTGCAATTCCGCATTTGGGAATCCGTGTGATATGAAAGGATGGATGAATTGGATTGTAATCGATTTGTTAAAACTAGGTGTACCTTACTCCGATGATTTGTGGTATGAGGGTCCCTTGTAAGAGACCTTTGTTAATGAGATGATTTGCTTTGCTATCACCCTGAGTTTGAAAAGGGAATTTTGTGGATTAAACCTTAAACCTTTTTCTCGTGCCATTATCCCTTTCCATTTCCTTTCATGCAAGTTCCTACTAAGCCCGATTCCTAGGAAATTGTTTTCTCTTATCTCTTCCTTTGCTTGGCTACCTTCATAGCTATATCTAGCCAATATCTAGCTTTTGGCTCCCTGCCTCTAGCGTTCCTCTAATTTTCGTCCGATCTTATCGCGTTCGTGTTTCCCTCGAAATCTCCTATCGTTTCCAATGTCATGGTGTCATTGTCTTTCCTCTGGTGAGATGATTAGGTTGTTAGCTAGCTTCGTGTTGATTTTGATCATGAATAGGATTTGGATTTAAACCTTAGGATGAATCTGTTGGTGGTATTGTACTCTCTTGGTGGCTTCATTTATTGAGCTTGCTAGTGTAGTGCTATTTTGGGAATCAAGTTCAGCGAGATGATATTCGTTGTTGTTGACTATTATATCGGTTGCTTGGGATATCATTTGGGAATTAGATGTCTCTAATTGGTGGATTCTAAAAGAGACTTTGCTTTAGGGTAATTGAGTTGGTACCCTAAGTTTGAAGAGTATTGTCATAAATGAAAATCGATTCATTTTGAGTTTTAGATGAATTAGATGATTTGAATGGTTGTGTGATTGCCAAGTGATTGATCATTTGTGGTTTGGAATTAGTAATTTTCTTTTATTCTTAAGGAGTCATAGTTTGAAATTAGGAAATGTTCATTGCAAGCATTTGATAGTGAGTACTTAGTTGTTATAGAATATAGAGTTAGAATGGTGAACCCATTTATCTTGAGGATTAGTAACCACCATAGTTTGCTAATGTGACTATTTATATTTGAGGCTTCGAGCGTAGTAATAATCGAATTAAGGGTGTTATGGCGTATTAAAGAATCCTTATAATCGATATTGGATTGTGGATTTTTCCTTGTCGTGAGATATGGGATGAGGCTAGTTGGATCTTAGATAATTATGTTTTGTTGCGTGGTTTGTGTTTTGACTTTCGAGGATGAGAAAGTTCATTGTAAATTTAGGATAATGAGTTTTGGAATAAATTTGATCAGAGGATTTTATGGTAAGGACCTCTCCTGCAGATTACAATCTATGGACCCTAGTCGATGCTAATTAGGTTTCAATGGTTAGGTTGATGACTTGAGGTCTCGTAGTTATGAAGGATTTCAGTAGAAATCTAATGATTTAGAATGTTGAGGTGTAACTTGGGTAAATTACATCTTCTTGAGGATTAGAGTATTAGTGGAGTTAGTACTATCAGATTCTTGTAGATCTTCGTACCGATTTTATCGTGATCTTCCTATCCTTAAGAGTTCGATTTGTTTCATTTTTGCGTTTTTTGTATATAGTTTGTTACCCTGAATTGTGTGTGAAATGTGTGAGTCGCTCTATGTACGTGTAATGTCGTGTTATTTTGATTTTATCTTTGAGAAAACCTTCAAATTTTCATATTGTATTTCTAAATTAACTTTTCAAAGAAGTCTAAAGATGGATTGTGTACCCTCTTTTTGGAGAAAATGGATTTCTTTTGCTTTTATGTTTGAATTTTGCGTTTGGTTGGATGTTTGGACTTATTATTGGAGACGTCTGGTGACTAGTTCTGCACTTACTAACGCTTGTTTTGATTTTTGATTTCACTATTTCGACATTGCTTTGATTTGGATAACTAGAGTACTCGTTCGCGACAGGCACTCTTGCGATCCGTAAATAAAGTTTCGCACTTGTGAAAATTTCCTTAAACCGTTTTCGAGAAGAACCTCGTTTCATAAACGTTTCCCTTGTAAAAATTTTCTTGTTAATTCTTAAAACCGACTCTTGTGTTTGATACTTTTGTTGTCTACTCTCAAGTTTCGAGGACGAAACTTTTTAAAAGGTGGGGTGATTGTAACACCCGTAAATGTACCCTATTTTTATAGTGAAAATATTTTACGGATACTTTTCAGCGAAATTTAGTTTTAATTGAGAATTTAATTTTCCGAGTCGAATTTAGAATTTCCAAGTTCGTATTTGGATATTTCGCGAGATTTCAAGTAAATCCCGTCTTAAGTCGTCTTTGACATTTTCTTGACTTTTCCACTCATACTCCTTCATATGCTCCCTCAAACCCTAACCTAATTCTTTCCTCACAACTCAACTCTTTCTTCTTCCTTAAGAAAACCATCAAAACCTTGCCTCCATTTTGATCCAAGCTTAGAATCGTCATATCTCGTTCATTTCTTGCTCAAATTCACGTAAGTTCGTCTTATTCTTCCCCTTTCATCTTCCTCTATCCGTATTGGTAATAAAATTATCGTCTTTCTCGCTTTTCAAACTTTCCGTCTTTCTCAAGGTGAAGTAATTTCATCTTTTATGATCTATTTGTAGGTGGTGACCTCCAAGATCCCGACAAAGACTATTTCCTAATGGAAGAGGACCTTGAAGCGGAGTAAAGACGCATAAAGGTAACGGTGAAGGGTTACTCGATATCATTTACGTGTTTTACATGATTTCTATGTTAGAATTCGTATTTAGAATACGATTAGAAAGCTTAGGAATTGTATTATTGATAATGATTGTTGTTAGCTAATGACTTTTGATGATGATTATTGATTGTTGATAGTTGTTAGAAGTGAATTATGAAAATTAAAAATGTTTGAATGTATGTTGAAGGCTCTCGGGTGAACTGGTAACTCATGTCACGGGCGTGAAATACAAGTCACGGTCGTGACTTGTGCAGTTTCACTGCCTTGACCCCTTTTCGTAAAATGATCATATCTCTTTCGTTACTTGCTTGTTTTGGGCTTGTGACATCCCGTTGGAACCGTAAGAGGATAAGCTATCACCTCCATTTAGAATTTCTGTATTTGGATGTCTAGAACTCTAGTTATGACTGTTTGAAGTGAACCCTTGTTATCGTTGGTTTCCAAACAACGTTGTTTTGGAGAGGTGATCTATGTATTTATTCATTATGCTTCATAAACTTGTTCTATTGCTTATGTATCATTTATTGATTCATTATTATCATAGTTAAGTTTATATAATTCCCTATTCTCATGTTTTGTGATGGTTTTTGGTATGTCCCACTTTGAGTCGGTTTTACAAATGATACGGTTTGAGCACTATTTTGTTATGTTCTTAGTACTCTCATTCCCTTGGCTACCTCCACGTTCGTAAGGCTGGAATGTCGGAACGGGGAGGTATCCTACTGCTTAATTGCATGTGTTAGTGGGCATACGACGACGTTGTTGGGAGGCGAACGCTTTGCGTTGATCGACCCGGCCGTCAAATGTTGTGTACTTGCGAGGTGGTGTTATTTGCATGTAGCGTACCGCTCGTTATGTGGCTCGAGCTCTTTTCCGCCTCTTTCGTGAATTTTAGCTACCGAATTTGGGGTACTCGGCGTCTATGATTGACCGAGTCTTGGATGCGAAATGTCATCGCATGTCGAATCGGAAAATGGTTATTCCGAGAATCTGGCCAGGTTTAGATTAGGAACCGTATTATTATCGTCGTCCTACAGGAGGAAATTAGTCTACATATACGAAATGGATTGAATCGTGTATGCGTTCAGGGAATGTTTTTCTCCCGTGGATGCCTGTTAATCATACTTGCCATGTACACGGTGCTAGTGCGTTTCATTTACCATGAGAGAGGTCGTCATTGTATTGTTATGTGTGGATGCGTGATTACATGATTGATTATTCATGGTCATTGCATGACTTGGCATGGTTTGTTTGTCGAGTCTCAATCTTATCAAACTTATACCGCTAACGGTGAGATGTAAGCCCTAGTGAGCGTATTCGGTTGCCTAAGAGTGTCTTCCCCGAGTCTTTGTATAACATGATGGATTCGGACTTGTACTTCTTATGCTCTTCATCATATATATTGAATTGCCTATCTATCCTTATCGTATTTCACATGTATATCTATATATGCATGCTTCTACTTTTGTATTTCCTTTTATGTACGTTTAATGTGATATGGCTGGGAGAACCCGGAGTTACTCCCCACTGACTGTGGCGTTCATGTTTTTCATGGATGAACAGGTTGCTTGATTTGGATGGCTTTTTGCTATGATATTTTGGGTTTGGGTGTGAGCTAGCGGGCGTAGTCCCTGGATGAAACACCTCTAGACGATTTTAGCTTGTTTGCTAAACACTTTAACCTTTATAATATTTTGAGAGACTTCGTCTCTTTGTTGTATTTCGTACTTTAGTTTGTAATATTTTCGAATTTTTTCGAATTTTTTCTATTTTTCTTCTTTTTTTTTTCTTTTCTTTTTCTGAACACAACTTCACTTCTTGAACTTTTCGTTCTTCCAAATTCACTTTGACAGATAAGAACAAATCTTCTCAAAAGAGCACCCATACACCATAGTCTAGCTACTAGCTCAAAAGGTAGGCAGTTTTTATATGTAGCTATTATTTTGTGAAGCATTTGTATGAAGGGGCTAATTTTGAGGGGTAAATTAAAGTGAAAAAGGCTTCAAATCTTAGTGAATCATGAATGCAATGCTTATAGAAATGAAATGAGAACCATACTTATACGTTTTGACATGACACACATCACAAGGAGAACTACACACACCTAGATGAGACTGGGTATGGATGTACCAGTCTAAGGAGGTTCTACCTTACAATATATGTAGTTTGCCAAATGTCAAGATCAAGCGTACTCATCTATAGATTCATTCCATGCCTACTGTGTACAAGACTTCCCCATGTATGCAAAATTCAATGAATATTGAATCATTATCTTTTGAAAGCTCTAAGTTTGGGAAAATGTAACATGATAGCATAATAGATAAGCAAGCAAAGCAAGAAAAGCATTCAATTGTGTTCAAAGTTCTCTCTAAAATCTTCTCTTTCTTATTCAAAATTTGAAAAATATAACTAAAATGCAAAAATGGGAAAATGCAATCCCTCCCCCAAGCTAAACATCACATTGTCCTCAATGTGAGCACAAAAACCAAATATGCAATGAGATGCTTAATGGGAAGAAAGGAAAAATGAAAGAAGAATGAAGCGTACTAGCCAGCGCGGACTCCCCCAAGCTAGCCTTTTGGACTTGACAAGGAAGGTCGTCAGAGATTCTTCAAAAACTCTTTCATCTGCAAAGAAATCTAACAAAACAACGTAAAAGGGAAAAATAAAAATGCAAAAAGGGAAAACACGAGTTGCCTCCCGAGAAGCGCTTGTTTAACGTCCTGCTCGACGAATTTTTCTATAAAATCAATGGGTCTGTAATGGACGCTCCGTATAGACAATATCTAAACATCCGATGATAGAATTGCTATAGTAAAGTTTCAGTCTGTGTCCATTAACTTTGAATTTCTCACCATTGCTAGTCATGAGTTCCACATAGCCGTACTTACTCACATATGTGACCGTGAATGGTCCAGACCATCGGGATCGAAGTTTTCCTGGAAAAATTTTCAGACGAGAGTTGAAAAGAAGTACTTGGTCACCGACATTAAATTCTTTCTTAATTATCCTCTTATCGTGCCAACGCTTCGTTTTCTCTTGATAAATCCTAGAGTTCTCATAAGCTTGCAAACAAAATTCCTCTAGCTCATTGAGTTGCAAAAGTCGTCTATCAGCGCTAAGCTTAATGTCTAAGTTGAGTTCTTTGATAGCCCAGTAAGCTTTATACTCTAACTCGACAGGAAGATGACAGGCCTTTCCATAAACCAATCGATAAGGAGATGTTCCAATCGGGGTTTTGAAAGCTGTGCGATATGCCCACAAGGTGTCATCAAGGTTATTACTCCAATCAGTTCTAGATCTTGAGACTACTTTCTGGAGAATCGTTTTCAACTCTCTATTTGAGACTTCTACTTGACCGCTGGTCTGAGGGTGGTAGGCTAATCCTCGTCTGTGATACACACCATATTTAGCAAGCAGAGTATCTAACTGCTTCTCTCCAAAATGAGTTCCTCGATCACTAATCACGGCTTTGGGTACACCAAAACGTGGAAAGATGATCTCTTAAATAGCTGTATCACAGCTCTAGCATCATTGGTGGGAGTGGCAATTGCTTCTACCCATTTAGAAACATAGTCAACAGCGACTAAGATGTAACGATTTCCGTTAGAAAAAGGGAATGGTCCTTGATAGTCAATACCCCAGACATCGAATATTTCAACTTCTAATATGCCGTTTTGAAGCATTTCATGTCTCTTGGATATTTGACCCATTCGTTGACAAGCGTCACAAGCCATAACAAAGTCTTTTGAATCTTTAAACATCGAGGGCCAGAAAAACCCGGATTGTAAGACTTTGGCTACGGTCTTGGACGGACCATGATGACCACCATAAGCAGATGAGTGGCATCCTTCTAAAACTCCTTTAACTTCCCACTGGGGGATACATCGTCTATAAAGACCATCAGAACACTGCTTAAAAAGATAAGGATCGTCCCAAACGAAGAATTTTGCATCATGCAAAAATCGTTTCCTTTGGTTATAAGAAAGGTCAGAAGGTAGCTGTCGACTGACAAGAAAATTGGCCATATCAGCATACCAAGGAGAAGAGTCAGTAATCGCCATTAATGAATCATCAGCAAACGAATCATTAATTGGTGTTGGCAATCCTATTTCAGTTACTCTTATCCTTGAAAGATGGTCAGCGACTACATTTTCTGCTCCTTTCTTATCCCGGATCTCTAGATCAAACTCTTGAAGGAGTAAGATCCATCGGATAAGTCGAGGTTTTGCCTCTTTCTTTGAAAGCAGATATTTCAAAGCAGCATGGTCAGTGTAAACAATGACTTTCGATCCTATAAGGTAAGAACGGAATTTGTCTAAGGCGTAGACAATGGCAAGAAGTTCTTTTTCAGTGGTGGCATAGTTGATTTGGGCAGGATCTAATGTTTTACTAGCATAGTAAATTGCATGAAGGAACTTTTCCTTTCTTTGCCCTAAAACAACTCCAACGGCGTAATCACTCGCATCGCACATAAGCTCAAATGGAAGATTCCAATCAGGTGACTGGATTATAGGTGCGGTGATTAAAGCGCGTTTGATTTTGTTGAATGCCTCAAGGCATTCCTTCGTGAAATTAAAAGGCGCATCCTTAAAAAGGAGCTCAGTCAGGGGCTTGGCTATTTTAGAAAAATCTTTAATAAACCGTCGGTAGAAACCGGCGTGGCCAAGGAAACTCCTGATTCCTTTTACATTAGCAGGTGGTGGCAGTTGTTCAATAACTTGGATCTTAGCTCGATCCACTTCAATACCTCTTTTAGAAATGATGTGTCCTAAAACTACACCTTCGTTCACCATGAAGTGACACTTTTCCCAATTGAGAACAAGGTCGACTTCTTCACAGCGTTTTAGCACTTTCGACAGATTTGTCAAACAATTATCGAAGGAAATGCCATAGACGCTAAAGTCGTCCATGAATACTTCCATGATAGTCTCAACAAAATCGGAAAAAATACTAGTCATGCAACGCTGGAAAGTTTCAGGTGCATTACACAAGCCAAATGGCATTCGACGATAAGCAAAAGTGCCATAGGGACAGGTGAAGGTGGTTTTCTCTTTTTTCCTCAGGGTGGATAGGAATTTGGAAAAATCCTGAGTAACCATCTAAATAACAGAAATATTTGTGGCAAGCTAACCTCTCTAGCATTTGATCAATGAAGGGCAGAGGATAGTGATCTTTTCTAGTTGATTGATTCAACTTTCTGTAGTCAATGCACATACGCCATCCCGTCACAATCCTTGTGCGGATGAGCTCATTCTTTTCATTTTTGACTACTGTTGTTCCTCCTTTCTTGGGAACAACTTGGACAGGGCTAACCTATTTTGAGTCAGAGATTGCATAGATTATGCCAGCATCTAGCAATTTCATAACTTCAGCTTTAACTACTTCTTGCATGTTTGGGTTAAGACGGCGTTGACCTTGAACACAAGGTTTTTGACCTTCTTCTAAGTTAATTCTATGCATGCAAAAATCTGGGCTTATGCCTGTGAGGTCTTCAAGTTTATAACCTATTGCCTTCTTATGTTTTCTCAAGATAGTCAATAGTGAGTTTAACTGATTTTCATTTAAAGAGCACTCACTATGACCGGGCAAAATTCAGACTCATCTAAAAAAGCATATTTTAGATTCGAAGGAAGAGGTTTAAGTTCAGGTTTATATACTTCTGCCTTAGCAGGAGCATCAATTAAGCTTATAAACTCCTCAACTTCTTCAGACGGTATCTCTTTACCAGTCAAGTCCCTTTCCAGTACACTGATCTCAAAATTGTCATTCTCAGAAATATCCTCTAACAATAAAATTGCTTCTAAAGGATCCTCAATTATTGATGGATACAGAGATGCATCAATGATTGAGTCGACAATGTCAAGAAAACAGCAAGGCTTTTCAAGCATAGGGCTCTTCATTGCACTGTTTAAGTTGTAGGTGACCTTCTCATCACCTACTTCTAATGTCAATTTTCCATTCTTGACATCGATTACTGCTCCCGCAGTGTGTAGAAATGGCCTTCCTAGAATGATAGGGATTTGCGAATCTTCTGCCATATCTAATACTATAAAATCGACCGGAATGAAAAGCTTTCCTACTCTAACAGGTACATCTTCCAAAACTCCCATAGGTTGTTTTAGAGAACGATCTGCCATTTGAAGGGGATACTTGTGCATTTTAGAATTCCCATATTCAATTTTTCGCAAATGGAATAGGGCATAACGCTCACACTAGCACCTAGATCGCATAAAGCTTTATCAATAGTGTAGGTGCCTATAGTGCAACGTATAGAGAAACTACCAGGATCCTTTAACTTAGGAGGAGACTTATTTTGCAATAACGCACTGCATTCAGCGGTGAATGCGATGATTTCAACATCATCTAAAGTCCTCTTCTTTGTTAAGATATCCTTCATAAATTTCGTGTAAGAAGGGATTTGAGTGATTAATTCAGTGAAGGGAACCGTTACTTGGAGGTTTTTGACAACTTCCATGAATTTACCGAACTGGGTTTCCTTATGATTTCTCCTCAAACGTTGGGGGAATGGAACTTGAATTTTGATGGGTTCCCTTTCAAGTTCATCCTTCTTTTCAGATTTGTCTTCCGCTTCCTTAGCGGTGGATGGTTGGGTTTCTTTTTGGCTTTCTACTGGTGAAGGCTCAACTACTGATTCTTTGGATTGCTGAGGTTCCGTATAAGTCGTACCACTCCTAAGGGTGATAGCATTTGCGGTGTCCCTCGGTTGTTCACCATGAGGTGGGAGTTGACCTTGTTTTCTTTGGGTAATAGAGGTAGCCAATTGGGCCATTTGAGTTTCAAGCATCTTGATGGCAGCATCTGTAGCTTGATCACTCTTTTGAAATTGACCAAACATTGAATCCTGTTTTTGAACAACTTGCAGAAGCATGGATTCAATTTTGCTCAAGCTTGAGTCATTTGGTTGGCCTTGAATTTGAGGTGGTTGGTGTTGAGGTTGATTTTGTTATGGTTGATTGAAGTTAGGTTGGAATGAAGGTCTCTGGTTTTGAAAACCAGGTGGATTGTAAGGCTTTTTTTGGTGTGGTATGAATGGTTGTTGAGTTTTTTGGTGGGGATTTTGAACGTTGGTACTTTTGTAGGACAAAAACGGGTGGTTTTTTGTGTTTTCGTTATAAAAGTTCGAGAAAGCGTTGCCTTGCCTATATCCTTGATAGGCATTGACTTGCTCTATTGAACTTCTACATTCTTGAAAATTATGCCCTCCAATACCACATGTCTCACATACCACTACGTGGTTAGTGACGTTGATATGCTCCTTCAATTGGGAAGAGCTTCCTACTTGTTGCTGCAGAAGGGCTAATTGGGCTTCCAGGAGTGCTACTTTACTAGAATCATCCTGCTTGGCTTTGACTGGTATAGCACGCGAGTTGCTATACTGAGAATCGTGGATTACCATTGACTCGATAGTCGCAGTAGCTATCTCTACATCGATTTGATCGAAACGACCATTGTTAGCGGAGTCGAGGATACGACGCGATTCGCCACAACAACCGTTGTAGAATGTGATAGCTAGGAACCATGAATCAAGGCCATGATGAGGGCATTCTCTTTGTAATTCCTTGTACCTTTCCCATGCCTCATAAAAGCTTTCGTCGCCTCTCTGACGGAATCCAGTAATTTGACTTCGTAAGAGTGCGGTTCGTTCTGGTGGGAAGTACTTTTGATAGAAAGCAAGAGCTAGACCATCCCAGTCGACTATTCCTAAGGCGACTCGGTCAAGACTATTGATCAAGAGTTTTGCCTTTCCTCTTAAAGAGAAGGGAAAGAGCATCTCCCTAATCTGTTCTTGGAATACTCCAGTTTGTCTAATCGTGGAGCAATAGTCACATAAGTTTTGGATATGAAGGTTAGGATCTTCTGTGGCATTGCCACCAAATTGATTTCTTTCTCTTAGATTGATGAAGGCAGGTTTTATTTCGAAGTTTTGGGCTGTAATTTGAGGTGTAGCGATACCCTTTGGAAGTGTATCTGCAGTGGGTTTAGAATGGTCGGAAAGTCGAACCATTTTTGCTTGTGAAAATGAAGATGGAATGTTGGTTGAAAGTTGATTGATTTTTTGAAATGGAGAGGAAAATGGATCTTCTTCTCCTTCAAGATTAGGTAAGATATCCGAGTATATCTCACGAATACGATCTAAACTTGAAATAGTAGAAGCTTTTGAAATTTCGTTGAATAGCTTTAATTTCCTACGCAAAGTTCTTTCTAGTTCGGGGTCTAAAGGAATAGGGGTCCCTAGTCTAGAAGATCTGGGCATAAGATAGAAAACTTAAGATTAAAAATCAAGAGAGGTCTAAAGGAATTTGAGTTCCTAAAGACTAGATAAAACTAATCGTGATTAAAATTACAAGAAAAGGAAAAATAAACCGTGCTCCCCGGCAACGGCGCCAAAATTTGATCGTGCCTGTCGTAAGCCCGATACAAAGATAAATTACCCAGACTAGGCTAATAACAAATTTATGTAATTAGGGAAGTAGGGGTCGATCCTCAGGGAGATGGTGTCCTATGAATTGTGAATCGTCTCACAATTGAGTTTTATCTAATGATTTTCTGGGTTTTGGATTTTGTGATGTCTAAACTAACGAATAAAAAAACAAAATAAAAACAAATTGAAATGAAAACGATAAAGCAAATGATAAATTAACAATAATGAAAAGCATCTAGGGAAATAGGTTCACACATGTAGATTGACATATTGATGAAATTGGATTTAGGATATGCAAATAATTCATGGAGCGTTCGTAAGAATGGTGTGTTCATTACAATCATAGATCAGATGGTCTAGCAGGCTTTTAGTGCGATTTACTAGGTCTTAATCCACTATGTCACGATTTGTCTATTCAATTCCTGTATATCTACCTTGGAAAAGAATTCCATACTAGTCAATGATTGTGATCAAGAATCGTCA
>JAIUZE010025916.1:0-23718 GCA_022085475.1 Heliosperma pusillum | reverse complement strand
TGGATTAGGCTTGACCGGGATAAGGGTTTTCTTTGGGTGATTAAGGGTGCAACCCCTTTTTACCTTCCTTGTCATAGACTCCCACTCTTTTCCCCTAGGGACAACACTATGGAGAGGCGACCCAGCTACCTGCTGCCAGTGACGGCGGCAGGTGGTAGGGCCGCTTCCACTGGTGCTAGGGAGGAGGGAGAGTCTTCCCAGCCTCGACCCCGACCCGTTTCTAGACCGAGTCAGAGTGCACCCCAGGTAGCAGCGCCTGTTCCCCCTTTCCCCTACCGCATATGCAGTTTCCCTACCCCCCACCCAGTTACGTGACCATCCCCCCTACCCCTTTGACTACCAGGGGTATGTTCACCCCGACCCGACCATCTCCCCCCAGGGCGACTACTTAACCGGTCTAATGCAGAACATGCATCTGAACATGCATGAAGACCGGGTCAACAATTATTATGCCTCCTACCCTAACTACTTTTTGCTGGCCAACCAAGGGTACATTGACCCTAACGGTTTGATGCCAAGCTGGGCTCAACCCAATTTTTTGTTTCCCAACCAAGGAAACCGGGGGGGGGGCATGGAGACCGGGGGCGACCAAGGGAATAGGGAAGAGGGTGGTGGTGGTGGTGGTGGAGATGATGATGATGAGGATGATGATGAGGATGGTGATGAGGATGAGGATGTGATGGAGACCTTTTGAGAGGTTTTTTGTTTTTGTTTGATAATTGGAAGAATCAGAGTGGTGTCTAGGTGGCTTGTTTAGCATCTTCCCCCTCCCCTCTAGTGTATGTCTCCTCCTCTCCTCTCTTTGATTTGTATAATTTGTTTTTTTTCTAACTTGTAATTTGTGTGTTTTATTGGTTGGCCTCGGCAACATTGGAGGCGGGTGTCCATCCCATCGGACACCAATATTTTTGCTCCCCATGAAAAATCCAAATTGACAAACAACCTTGCATTTAGCTTAGTTCATGCATCACGTAGTTAGGTGTCATTTTTAGACTTTCCCGTGGTTGGTACCCCCATGAGGGGCGTGCATTTATGCATTTTACCGCCACGATGAGACTCCGATATGGCACACTAGACTTTCTTGTGGGAGGTACCCCCATGAGTGGCTTGCATTTATGCACCTTACCACCACAACGGGACTCTAGATTAGCATATAGTTTAGTTGCATTTACTTAGATCATGCACTTGTATTATATCATTTTGCATTTAGTTTTAGGATTTTTATTTAGTTCATGCATTTCATATAGATTAGTTCATTTGCATAACTAACCATCTTGTATATATTGTTCTTTTTGTGAATATTCATCAAAAAATCAAAAATCCCAAAAACAAGTTTTTATTTCTTCCAAATATAAAAAAATCCAAAAACATGTTCTTTCCTTTTAGAAAATATAAAAAACCCAAAAACATGTATTCATTTTGCTTTCAATAATCCTATTTCATACATTGAGGACAATGTTTGTTCCAATGTGGGGGATAGGAAACTGTTCTCATAGTTTTTATTTTTTATTTTTTTGCATTTAAACCATTTAAAAAAAATCCAAAAAATTGAAAATTTTGAAAAATCCTAAAAATTAGCTTGTTTATATCTTACTTTGTATATATTTGCATCGCTTTTTCTTCTAACCTCCATACATAGGTCCGCTACACATCGCTCAAGAGACTTATAGAAGGGATTAAGAAGACCGCCATGGTATGATCGTTCTGATTTCTTCCCCTTCTTTCTTTCTTTACTTCTTATCACATGAGGAGTTTGGAGGAATGGTTGATGATTGCGATGTTGATTTTGATGAATTGGCGGTTGTGTGACTTATGTGCTGTTAGGGGGTTTCATTAGATTAATTGTCACGTAGTTCACTAGAGCATTTGCATTAGTTTGTATATTTGTTGCTTAATTTTAGATCATGGCATGTAGTTGCATTTAGGAAAACTTTGTGGAATGCCTAATTTGGAAATTGAACAAGTTTGAATATGCCCTTGTAGATACTCTTTTTGCTTAGCATTTTGCTTATTAAAATAGATTTTGAAACACCTTTTAATGTGTATTTTTAGTATAAATTTCGCACCGTTTCCTAGAGCCTAGTCAAGGGCTTGCATTTATCATCTTGACCATCCCCATGGTGTGAAAATTCCTTGGTGAACGCTTTCCTAGGTGACTCTTGAGGCCATGCAATTGTCCAATCATCACATTTCACTACATTTGACAAAAAGGAAATTTTCCCATCAAAAGTCCAAAAATTGAGTTCAAACATAATAGAAAAAAGAAAAGCTTGAAATTTTGCACATTTTTTGCCTTAGTCCTAGCTTAGGGAGTGCATATGGAGACTTCTAGGCTCTTCTAGAGTACCCTCAATACATATGGGGTCGCTCTCGATGTCGCTACGGCAAGGATTTGCCTATTGTTGGTCTCCGCCGCACACCTTTCGCTAGGCCACCTTGCTCTCAAAAGGCACCCAAATCAAGCACCAAAAAAATCAAAAACAAAAAGAAAGAAAAAGAAAAGAAAAAAAAAAAAAAGCAAAATAAGAACTCAAACATCTCGTTTCCTTACATTTTTTGATGATTACTCCTACGTTGCATGGCTAAGAGGGGACGACCCTTCCTTTCACTTAGGTGAGAGGCGAAATTCCGATCCTACAGTGTCTTCTAACACCTTGGGGCCCTCACTTTACATCCCGCCTTTACCACCCTTGACAAAGTTTTCTAGTAAACGTGAACGAATATACTAACTTTACACAATAAAGAGGTGATTTATTTCTATCTTTCTAGGCCTAGTTCTTTGTAAAACTAGTAATTACATAGGAATTTGCATGCTTGAGATTTTTCCATTTTAGATGAATCCCGGCGCAAGGATGAGGCATGTTGCCATTTGCTGTTGTTGATGCATTCTCATTTGTTTTGTGTGCTTTATTGCCTAGAATGCTTCGAAGTTTTGGCAAGACCCCACTTGCCTTGCAAGAAGGTGTCCTACCTCATGGATACCTTGTTGTGAGTTGAAGGGACGGAGCAAGGCCCGTTAATTGCCTTGTATCGGTTAGGTTTAGCGTAGTTAATTAAGGGTCTTGACTATTGTTCATCCTTACTCGGGACGAGTAAGGGTTTGGTTTGGGGAGATTTGATAAAGTGTCATTTCACCCCACATTTTCACCCCTTTCCATCTCGTTTTGATTGCCTTTAACGCTCCCTAGGAGCGTTTCTACGTGTTTTACCTTCTTCTAGCATATTTCTTGCTTTTATCGTGCTTTTGTAGGTAAACCGTCAATTGGGGCGATTTCTACCTACTTTTGATCAACAAAGAAGAAGGTGAATCATTCGGAGGACCCACGACACACCTTGGGGGCCCCACATACCCTTGGGGGCCCTACTCAACGCGCCAAAGCCTTCCCGAGTCAAGGCAAGCGAAACCGAGAAGGAAACAACAAAGTCAAGCGAAAGAAGAAGGAGAATGAGCATCTCACGGTCGTGACATGCTTTGCCAAAAAGGAAGAAAATCGTGGATTTGATCTCACGACCGTGAAACTCCATTTCACGGTCGTGAAACCTATGTCACGGTCGTGAAATGAACTTCACGGTCGTGACTTATCAGTGAAACATGACCTTGCTCTGCCAACTCCTTCACGACCGTGAAATGGAGTTTCACGGTCGTGAGACGTCTTTCATGACCGTGAAACCCATTTCACGGTCGTGACTTTGTCAGTCCATGAAGCTTCTCGAGGCCCATCTTTCCTTCATTTTGTAAACCTATATATAGACCCTCTTATGTAATTAAAGGGCACGAAACCCTAGATCTGAAACTTTCATATAATTAGTATTTAATCTTGTATTAATCTTTCTTAATTAAGCTAATTAGTCGGTTAATTAGTGATTTTAACTTGGTTTAGTGTATGAACTTGCGTTATATTCGAAGATTTGTGACGAAATCTTGGTATTTATATCAAAGTTCTAATCTTTCTCCAAGTTGGTATAATTCCTCTACTTAACCTTGTCTTTAATTAAGTTTTCATTTCAATTATCGTTATCTACTTATTGTTAATTAGAAATGTTTAATGTTGTTGTTGATTTCCTTATGCAATCTTTAGTGAATGTTAATTTCCCTTTGAATATGAGTGAGTAGTGTTTTATCTAGGATTAGTGGGGGATAATGGGTTTTAATGAGGGTTAATCTTTGTTAGTCGGGTTAAATTGTTGATTAATTGTCTTTCTTCCAACTTTTGCATACTATATGTTTGATGAAATGCTTGTTTGACAATCTTGCATGATTCATGTTTATCGTACATTTCCGTAAGATCGATAGCCTCGGAATATGTTAGGATTTGCATATAGTTGGTGTATCGACCGTGTGTACGCGAGAGCTAGCTTGGTTCGGTATATGGGAGGGATTGTAAGTTCGAGAGTCTCAATCCACCGCGCCCAAGTTTGACTACCCATCAACTATGAACCCGACTCACTAGAACCCGAATTACCCATTTGAACCTATCAATCCTAGACCTTCCTTTTATTGATTCTTACTTGATTATCTCTCTCGTCTTAGACTTCTTTTGTCGTTTTTAATTGTTTTTAATTGTTGTTACCTTAGTTTAGTCAACAAACCCAAAACCCATAATTACTTGTGACTTGCAAGAGACTTTAGTAGACTTTAGATCATTTCTAAGCAACAACCGTCCCTGAGATCGACATCCCTACTTCACAACTATTTTCACTACATCAGCACACTTGTTGCGAACAAGTGGGAGATTTTTGGAGTATGTGTCCTCAACAATAGTGCGATCACTTAATTAAATCTCAATAACAAGAATACAAAGGGATGATTAACATTATAGTCAACTGATCCACATTAATCGGTAACGATTGGCTTACTAGAGTTTGACGTTACTGTCGTATGACGGTGGTGATCAGTTGATCCCTTGAGGTCACATCGAAAGGACAATTCGCTAATTATGAAAGTTAATTAATTGTATAGTGATACAGATTCATTTATCCCTTAATTGAACGAGTTCAAATTATATATGAGAATTGTATCTTATTGTAATATGATTAGATCAGATACATATTGGTAATTAAATGTTATATTACCAAAGTTGAATAATGTTTATGAAACATTAGAGATAAGAATGATTGGTTAATTGTAATTACAATAAGTTGTAGATTATATTAACAATATGTGACATGATCCATTTTACATACATGTAATTACAAATTATTACTTAAAATGTTAAGTGTAATTTATTTGTTACAATATTATATTTAATTAGTTAAATATACTTTTATAAGCACAATTACATTCAACTTGTCACATGTGTGACATGTGACCAATGACAAAATGTACAAGATAAAATGGAAGTTCATGGAAACCGATTTTGGTGAGGAGGATTAGGGTGATTATACTTTGTGATTAATTGTTAAGACACACTTATTACCCTAATTACCTAAGGCATACCCTAGTGATTTGGGTAAGAGGAAAAGCAAGCATGCTTGTCCCCTCCCCGAACCCAATGTCGCCGGCCCCCATGCAAAAGAAAAGAGAAGTAGTTCTCAATATAATTGCTTCATTCATGCTCATGTTGTTATGAGAACTTATCTCTCTAACATAATAACTTAAGGATGTTATTTTAATTCAAACTTCTCACATATATACTCATCATATTACTAGTAGTAGTAACTATATATTTGATATAAGGGAGCCTCTTATATTATCTAGTAATATAAGATAAGAGGTGAGTTGGGGATAGTCTAGGTGCAACAAAAGGAGAGTTCCTATACTTGGAGCTTTTGGAAGTTCATCCTTATTCATCTAGCTCAAGAACAAGAGTAACAAGGAGTCTTACTCTTGTTCCCAACTCGTCCATTATCAATGTGAGGAAACGATTTTTCCGTCTTATCTTTGTTTTATTGTTTGCATGCACTAGATCTAGGAAAAATAATTGAAGAGTTAATTAGTATATCATAAGAAGAGTCTTATGAGTAGGTATATGAAACTAACAATTCCACCCTCCCAATGTGATTCTTTTCTCCCTAATGATTTTCGTTATTGGATGACTATGATGATGGTCATACTTTCTCTCTTGAAAGTCCCCCTAGTATCATTCCAATTGACCATTTAAAGGCTCATGTTGATGACATCGACCTTGTAGTAGATGACACACTTACCATGGATGATATTGGGCCCGTTTGTAATAAAAGGGATGAGGTTTTTCCCGAGTCATTTGAAACCATTGCAAATCCTTTTACATGGGATATAGTTGATCCAATTAAGGTAGATGGAAGACTTAGTGCTACTAATTTAGAGGTTAAGTGGGATGAACCCCCAATTTTTTATGAGTCCTACCACCTTGAGTTTTCATACCACCAATTTGAGACCAATTATAATGATAATTTAAGCACTAACGGTTTATTTTATGGTCTTAAGCACGATGTTTCATCTCATTCTAACGAGTGGAGTAGTACGGTGGTTCTCTTTGAAATCTCTAATGCGCATTTTGATAAGATTTATCCTTCCTTACCTTTGATCTTTCATGCTTATATCTTATCAATTGCTTACATTTGCTTTTGTATTGCTCATGCGCAGAAATATGATCAACTTTTAAGGGCGTTGCCATGCTTTTTAGAGGACAAAGGATGGTCATTAGAAAAAAATAGTTTTTGTCAATTTACAGCTTTTGGACGATTGCAATTTCAATTTGTTTGTAATAGTTAGACATTTAAACATTTTGTTTGGTTAAGTTTGTAGTAGCTTGTCTTTTGCGGGTACTTTGCTACTTGGATTGAGCTACCCCGTTTTGAAGCTAGCTTGGGGGAGGCTTCTACACTTTAGTATGCTTTCTTTCCTTTTTTTTATTTCCGCATGTGTCATCCCTTCTCCCCTTGTTGGTTTTAGTTTGTCCATCTTTGTGTCACACATTGAGGACAATGTGTGTTCTAGCTTGGGAGAGGGATTTATTGAGTCTAGTTATGAGAAATCTAATCTAAAAACTTAAAAATTGAAAGTAAAAGTTTGATGTTGTGTCCACCCATATGTCTTTTGCATAATTTCTCCTTGAATTTCCTATATTGTAGTTCTTTTAAGCAAATGAATCATACTTTCTTGTCGGGATTTTACATTCATTGGGATGTCTTGACATAATGGGTGAAGGATGGATTTTTGGACAAAATAGACTTGATCTTGACATTGGTAAGCTACATATATGGTAAGGTAGACCCTCCAATGGCCGGTGCATATATACTCGGTCTCATTTAGGTGTGTGTAGTTTCTCCTCTTGGTGTGTGTTACATCAAGACGCACAAGTATGGTCCGTGTTCCATTTTTTATGAGTTTTGCTATCATGATTGCATTAGAAGCCATTCATTTGCTTGCTTGCATAAATTGCCCAAAAAATACCTATTTCCTAGCTACATATAACATTGCCTACCTTTGTTGAGATAGTGACGTGCTACTTGTGTTGGGTTGCTTTTATTTTTGGGATTTGCTAGAATTTGTCACTATTGTAAGCTTGTCGTTGCGGGATTGCTGATTCGCGTATCTTGGTAATTGTTGGCTTTAAAGAAAGAAGAAAAAAAATTGAAAAAGATGAAAGATGCACAATGATGAAGGAAAGAAAAGAAAGAAGCATGAGAAAAGAAATGAGAAAAATGATGAAAAAAAGAAGAGGAGGAGAAAGAGTCTCTTCCATGTTTTATAAAGTGATTGATTTTGGGAAGTATACATGTGTCTTGTAATGTTAAAAGATCCAATATGCCACTTTTGGCTCTAGTTCTTGTTGTTTGGGAAGGGTTAAGGTATGGAATAAACATTCTTACACATTTAGTTGTCACTAGCTTGACATTAGCTCCACATGACCAAATTCATTTGTCCACCTTCTTACTCATTTCCCCTAGCCTTCTTCTTTGTATTATTAGCTTCTTTTCTTATGCATTATGATCATGACTAGCATTGTCTTATTGATTTGGAATGTTTACCATACTAGATTGCGGGCGCATTCTCTTGAGTCATAGATAGGAGAGTGTCACATTCACATATATTTGTCATGTTCATTTCATGAGTGTGAGTGTTATCCCGTGAAAAGTACTATGTCATTTAAAAATCATGCAAGAGTCGAAATGTCCATGTGAAGTCCTTAATACCACGCTGTCATGTAAAACTCATCTATGTATTGCATTTTCCCTATGCCCAAGTTGTTTAGGGATTTGATTCATTGTACTTTAAAGCTACTAGTCGGGAATTGCATTTGGATGGAATGATTATTCCTCGCACCCTTGTCCTTGTCATACATTATATTGTGTGCTTGGTTGAGGACAAGCAAGGGTTTAGCTTGGGGGAGTTTGAATAGTCCATTTTATATATAGTTTAACCCCCTATTTTAGCTCGGTTTATTTGATTATTGCACTTCTATTAATGTGTTTATGAGTTAATTTCGTGTTCTAGGCGTTTTTATTGCATTTTGTAGGAAATGAAGCATTCGGTAGCTTTGTCCTGTCAAATTCGGTAGCATTCATCCAAATTCACGAGGCTAATAAGAGCAAGTCTTGATCATGCAAAGGTGTTTCGGGAAGCATAGGGGCGTTTCGGGAAGAAATTGGAAATCCCGAGCATGAAGAAACCAACTTTGGTTGGTGTGCAAATAAAGAAATGAAGTCCAAGTAAAAGCCCAAGATAAGAGCTTGTATTGGATGCCAAATGACTCCTAGGATGCCTTTGACAGGCTCATGAATATGCAAGCATTGGATTCCGCATCACCATAAAGCAAGAAGTTAAGACGGAATTAAGACAAAAACGCTGATCACCACAACCCTAATCGAGGTTTGCTCCCCCTAAGTTCTTTACGTTATGCTCCTATTTTATCATAAATAGGAGCCTTAATCCGTCAATAGGGGAACATCTTTTACATCATAATACACTCTAAAAACACTCTTTTACATAATATTTTCAGTCATTAGATTAGGTTTAGAATAGTTTATTTTTCATTAGTTGTTACAAATAATTCCTTTACATATTTCAATTTATATTGCAAGTTCATTTGCAAGTTATTTGGTTCCGTTGTGTTATTCAATTTCAAGTTTTATTTCCTTTGTTAAGGTAATTCTATTTCTTGTATTGCTTTTGTTATTCATTTGTCGTTTCCTTTAACTAGTTAGTATGTTCATGTTTACTATATCATTTGTCATTAGATTAGTTTTCATTATGCAAGAGTATTTCTCTAGTCTAGGAATTAAGTGAGCCTTGCATAAATAAATAATTACAATTGATGAAATGAGATGTTATGATATCAAATAGTTGTTTCTATCACATGCTTGCATTGTATTGTTAGTCTTTGATTCTTGATCAAAATCATTGATTAAATTTGTTAATTCGTTCTATAAGTCGAGAGGCACGAAATTGAATTAGACTAAGCATATGTTAGAAGAACGACGTAGCCAAAGCGAGAGTTCGTTAGGACCCGATCTATGATTGACAATAAGGCCGAGAGGTGGTTGTCTTTAAGCCTTAACAATTATCGTTATTTAACCATTTCTAATTTGACATGATCAATTACATGTTTGCATGTGTGACTTTGTAGATACCTCGAATCTGCACCTTCCGCAACCACACAGTGATGATTAAGCCGCATATTTGGTACGTGAAACGATTTATGACAATTCGTAAGTTTATCATCAAGTGATACCTTAAAAACTTGTGTCTACCCCTTGGTCGTCATCTACGTGCCGATACAGTCGTTTTGACAGTCATTAGAGTCATTTTGGAGTCCGGGTAAAAAATCCCTTCATTTTCTATAAACCGTCTTAAAAATCCGAGTCGGAACACGCTAAAATATTCTAAATATTTTATTAATATTTCAAATTCTATCTTTTTTTTATAAAATAAATCTCATATCTTTTAAAAGGAAAGTATAGATCTACCACAATTCTTCTTCCGCGGTAGGAAACCTCTGGGGAAGAGGAGCATCATCTGCTGTGGCTCTTCGAAGAGGTGCATCATCTGATGCGGCTCTTCCCCAGCTGTTTTCTCTGTTTTCGGAATATTTTCTAGATTTCTTTCCGTGTTCGTGTTATTCCAAAACTCTTCGGACATGACATGAAGTATTCGAACGGTTCCAACTTCCCACAAAAGTTGGTAGCGACCTCCCTGGACTCATTCTTTATTATTGTTTTAATCACCAAACCGGAAACCATTTGTGACCGACCTTGATAGAATTCACTCCATAACAACTTGCTAGCAACTCCCGTGTCCTTGTGTTCGACCCCTATTACTACATTCATTTGTATCTAGGGTATTTATCTTTGATTAGGTGTGTGATTGCCTATTAGGTAGCCTTATTGCCCATATAAAGAATGGATTCATCTTTCACCGATTCATAGTCCTTGACAACACCAAATTGTGTTGTGTCTAGTAGTATTTATTAGGGTCATTTGTTTTACTTTTTACGGGTCATTAGCATTGTTTTATGTTAACTTTAGTTTTTGTAATAATGTTGTTACTTAGTAATTTTAGCCAATTTTGAGAGTCAAACCTGGAAGTCAACGAAAATCAAACCCGAAACCCGAGACCCAAAACCCGGAAATTGGAGTGGGCTAGAAATGAATCATCAAGGCAAGAAGATCAAACCCAATGGGTCAATGGAAGTCAAGGCGGGGCAAAAAATCCAAGGGTCAACGAAAGTCAAGAAGGAAAAGCAAAGGGAAGACTGGCAGCACAAAATGTTGCCAGCGTCAGGACGCTGCCATCGTCACCACGACGCTGCCAGCGTCCAAGTCTCAGCACGATGTTCTTCATTTTTCCGTCTTGTCTTTTGAAAGCCCATATTTCAAGGCCCCTAGGTTTGCGGACCAAGGGTATATAAGAAGCAAACTGAAGAGAGAGAGACAACAACTTGGCATACAACATTGAACAACACATTTTTCCTTGGAATTTTCTCTAGTTTGTTCTTCATTTTTGGCTTTTGTAATGTGTTTGAACTTCAACAAGGGTTGTAATATTTGGATTATGGGTAGCTTATCTTTCCATTACTTGGTGTAATTTGAACAAGTTCACACCTTTAGCATTGTATGATTCTCTAATCCTCTTCTTCCTTATTTAATATAATTAGTTTGTGTTAATCTTTCATGTTGAGTGGATGAATGTTTGGTTTGACTAGCTTGACATTTTATTTGCTTAATGAATGCTTGTTCTTGGTAGGAATTGTCAACCTATACTTGAATGTGTGAAGTAAACTTGAAAGACTTCAACTTTGGTTTAAAGTTAGAGTCTTTTGGGTGATAAATTATGTGTTGTGTGATTTTTACATGGTTTAATGTTGAATTGCATGATTCTAGCTTAATCCTTTGGTTTAATACTTAAAGCTTACTCCTTTGATTGTGCTTATGTTTTAATAAGTGTTGGTTAAGTTGTAAAGGGTTAATCTTGGGTGGTTTAATCCATGTTGACTATTTCTTAGGAGGTAGTATTAGATAAATAAGTGGAGAGGTATAAAGGGGTCATCTTTGCTAATTGTTGTGTTACTTGGGATAATTGCACTAAGTATTTCTCTCATATTTGATTATTTTCATAGAAGGTGTTTGTTCAAGTGTCTAGACTAGAATTTCATGTTTCAAGTTGAATCATCTTTTTACCCAATTTCCCCCATCTATGTTATCCTACATGTTTTCTCATTGTGAATATCATAGTTTGTAATTAATTCAAGCCTTTGTTTTAATTAGTGTCTTAATTAGTAATTAATACCTTAATTTGTGATTAGAGTAATTAGTTTTGTTAATTTACTTTTTACAAGAGTCTAGATTAGTTTAATTTAGCTAATACCGTCTTCTCTTGGGTTCGACCCTATTCTTACCATTTTACTACCTTATTTGAGATAGTTTATGTTGGTCTAGGAGTTATAAATTGTTATTTGATTGTAGCTAATTAGCGGGATTAGCGACACCGTTAAAAAGCCTCGTCAAATTTGGCGTCGTTGCCGGGGAAGGCAATATAGCTAAATATCAAATTGAAACTCTTGTTAGTGTCAATATTTTTTTAGATTGTTTTTCAAATATTTCTTTTTGTATTGTTTATAGGTTACTTTGTGTTGAAGTTACTAATTTGTGTTGTTGAGTTGTTTTTAAAAGTTTATGCCTAGGTCACAAGAGGGACTTGGTGACCAAGATATTGATCCATCTTCAAGTAGCATATCAAATTGGTTATTTTCGAATCCCCTTTATAGGAGACCTTTTTGGAGGGAGCCTAGTGAAGAGGAGTTGGAGAATAATATTTTTCAAGAACAACCGGAGCAAGTGTTTGAGTCACCACCTAGGATACCATCTCCATTGAACGTCCTTTACCCACCCAATATGGAGGATAATAGGACAATTGGTGAAATTCGGGCAAGGAACTATGAGGAGCAACCACTTTGTATTGCATATCCTCCCATGGGGGATGTGAACTTTGAGCTCAAGGGTTTCTTCGTCCATAACTTACCTAGATTCCATGGCATGGTGGGGAATGACCCTAATAGACACTTGGCCGAATTCCATATGATTTGCCAAGGTGCTATTCCCCAAGGAGTGACCGAAGACCAATTCAAGCTAAGGGCATTTCCGTTTTCTCTACAAGATGCCGCGAAGGAATGGCTCTTTTGTCTTCCGGCCCACTCCGTTACCACTTGGGTGGGCTTGAACAAGAAGTTTCTTGAAAAATATTACCCGGATTCAAGACACAATCATTCAAAGAAGCTTATCACTACCATTGAGCACGACATGGGGGAGACCCTTTATGATTATTGGGAGCGTTTCAAAAGTCTTGTGGCAAGATGCCCATACCATGGGATGTCGGGAGATGATTTGTTGACGGCCTTCAATGAAGGGTTGTGCCAAAATGACCAAAGGATGATCATTGCCGCCACCGGAGGTGGAATTGATACACTTAATGTGGCCGAGGCCAACAATATTATTGAAAAATTGGCGATGAACACAAGAAGCTATGGAAGGAAGAATGAAAGGGGAGGAAGCTCTAGGAATGTATCTTCCATGGAAGATCCTTATGCTTCTCAAAATCACAAGATCATGCACGAAATGAATGAACTTAAAAGTATGGTGACAAACTTGGTTGTTAACAAAGGCAACTCATTCTCTCAACACCCCGAACCAATTGAATGCTCATATTGTGGAGGTGACCATGCCACCAACACATGCTACATCATGATTGAACAAGGAGCAACGATGGAGAGTGTCAATGTTATGGGGTATGAGAATTACAATTCAAGAAACCCAAGTGGTGGAGGAATGTACAACCAAGTGGGAAACCGTGATATTTTGGGATGGGGGGGAGACAAGTCAAAGAGCTTTGAAAACGGTCAATTCAATCACTTGAGAGCCCAAAATCCTACCCAAAACCGGAACTCCAATTTCCAACAAAATCCCCAAAGAAATTACAACAATCCAAGACCCAACAATTCAAATTTCCTAAGTAACTCTCAATCTCAAAGACAATCGAACCAAGGCCCCATTCAAGGGAATTCTTCTTCTCAAGGGAACTTGAGTGATATCTTGCAAACACTCCTTGCCAATCAAGAGAAAGATAGGGAGGAGGCAAGGAGAGATAGAGAGGAGGCAAGGAAGGATAGGGAGGCGAACAACCTTAGGGTGAGCAACTTGGAAACCCAACTATCCCAAATGGCCTCAAATATTTCAAAATCCCAAGCCTCAAGCTCCACAAGATTCCCATCTCAAACCATCCCACCACCTAGGGAGAATGCTAGTGCCATGACCTTGAGGGGAGGCAAAGAGTTGGAGGTACACCCCCTTGGAAAAGGCAAGGAAAAGATGAAGAATATTGAGATGGAAACCTTGGAAATTGAAGACCAAGGAGAATTGGTGGTTGGTCATGAAGAGCTATCGAAGAATGGGAAAGGGACATCCACAAGCAAGGACCCCAAGGGAGACACTTCAAAGAAGGGCAAAGACATTATTGAGGATGATGAAGTAGAGGAATACATACCGTAAGTCCCATTTCCTAGTGCTTTGATAAGCACAAGGAAGTATGCCAAGGAGAATGACTTGTATGAAACTTTCTGGAAATGTGAGGTAAACATTCCTCTTCATAATTTGTTGAATAGTGTCCCTAGGTATGCAAAGTTCTTGAAAGAACTTTGTACACCTAGGAGAAATCCTAAGAAAGGAACCCATAAGGTTAGGGTGAGTGAACATGTTTCGACAATTTTCAAGCAAAATTTACCAAAGAAATGTGGAGATCCGGGCATGTTCACCATCCCTTGCACCATTGGAGGGCAAAGTTTCAAACGTGCCATGTTAGACCTTGGAGCCTCTATTAACGTCATGCCCCTATCCATCTATGAGACCCTAGGCTTAGGACCTTTGTCTAAGACCGGGGTGGTTATTCAATTAGCCGATAGGTCTAGTGTCTATCCCAAGGGCATGGTAGAGGATGTGCTAGTGGAGGTAGATAACCTTGTCTTCTCGGCGGATTTCTATGTTTTGGACATGGAATCTAGTTCTAGTGCCACCTCTCTCCTTCTTGGTAGGCCGTTTATGAAAACTTCAAATACCAAGATCGATGTTTCAAATGGGTGTTTGACAATGGAGTTTGAAGGGAAAAGATTGACTTACAATATATATGACTCCATGCGACACCCTAATGACCATCAATCTTGTTTCTTCTTGGATATTTTTGAGCCATTAGTGAATCAAATGTACAAATTTTGTGATAGGGACCCACTCGAGGTGGCTTTAACTAACAATATGGAAGAGGAAGGTTTGCGTTTGTTGTTGGCGATTGATGTGCAGGAACGTCTCGAAGACTTGGAAAGGGAAGAACCTCTAGAGACATATGAAGAACTCAATATCATCGACATGCTGAAAACAGGGCAAGGCAGCGGAAAACACTGGCAGCGCCCCACAACGCTGGCAGCGCCCTACGACGCTGCCAGCGTCACACGTCGTTGCCAGCGTCCACCAACGCTGCCAGCGTCCTGCTCTGGCAAATCTGTCCGATCTATTTGCCTTAAGTATTCCACTCCACAAGCCCCTCTCTAACATTATCCAGCCCCCAAAGGTCGAGTTGAAGACCCTCCCAAGCCATTTGAAGTATATCTTCCTAGGGGACAACAACACCCTACCCCTCATCATCTCGAGCACGCTCAACGAGGACCAAGAAGACAAATTGGTAGCATTACTTCAAAAGCATAAGGAATCATTTGGGTGGAGCATAGCGGGCCTCAAGGGGATAAGTCCGGTGAGATGCATGCACAAGATACGACTTGAAGTGGATGCCAAACCGATCCGACAACCCCAAAGGAGGCTAAATCCACCCATGGCGGAGGTAGTGCAAGAAGAGGTAATTAAACTATTGCAAATGGGCATCATTTTCCCTATTTCCGACTCCCGTTGGGTTAGCCCAACTCAAGTCGTACCCAAAAAGGGAGGAGTGACGGTAGTCAAGAATGCACAAGGAGACTTGGACTCCACCCGACCACAAACTGGTTGGAGGGTGTGTATTGACTACCGCCGCTTGAATGCGGTTACATTGAAAGACCATTTCCCGCTACCATTTATTGATCAAATGTTAGAAAGACTAGCGGGAAAAGCTTTCTATTGTTTCCTTGACGGGTACTCGGGATATTTTCAAATCCCAATTGCACCCGAGGACCAAGTCAAGACCACATTCACATGCCCATTCGGTACATTTGCTTATCGCCGTATGCCATTTGGTTTACGTAATGCACCGGGAACTTTTCAACGGTGCATGTTGAGTATTTTATCCGACTATGTAGAAAGGATCATAGAAGTATTCATGGACGATTTCACCGTCCATGGAAACTCCTATGATGCATGTTTAAAACACCTTTCTCTTGTCTTAGAGCGATGCCAAGAGTCCCATCTCATTTTGAACTCCGAAAAATGTCATTTCATGGTGACAAGTGGCATCGTTCTAGGACATGTAGTGTCGGAAAGGGGGATTGAGGTGGATAAGGCTAAGGTTGACATTATCAAAACCTTACCTTATCCCTCTAACACCCGAGACATTAGGTCGTTTCTCGGACATGCCGGTTTCTACCGGAGATTTATTAAGGACTTTTCCAAGATTTCTAACCCCTTATGTAAGCTTTTGCACAAAGAAGCGGTGTTTGTCTTTGATGCCTCTTGTAGGAAAGCTTTCGATGATTTGAAGGAGAGATTGGTCACCACACCAATTATTCAAGCACCACAATGGGACCTTCCATTTGAAATAATGACCGATGCAAGTGACTACGCATTGGGAGTGGTTTTGGGTCAAAAGAGTGACAAGGGACCCCATGTGATCCAATATGCATCTACACTCTTGAATGATGCTCAAAAGAACTATTCTGTGACGGAGAAGGAGTTCCTTGGTGTGATATATGCCCTAGAAAAATTCCGATCCTATCTCTTGGGCACGAAGGTGATCATCTACACCGATCATGCCGCCATTAGATACCTTGTGGCAAGCCAAGCTTCATGAATACATTCCTGGTGTTAGGCTTCCTCGGAGTCTTTTTTCCAGGCTTTTCTGGTTCCATTTTAGATAAATGCCCTCTTTTGATTAGCCAGTTTCCAAGGGGGAGAAGCAAGCCGAACCTCTGAAAGATTTTAAATTAAATGCAAAACCACGGTTGTTGAGGTGGATCCTTCTCCTAAGTGAGTTCGATGTGGAGATAAAAGACAAGAAAGGAATGAAGAATGTGGTAGCGGATCATCTAAGCCGGCTAAACCATTAAGGAAGACCATCCTGCCCTCTTGAGGAGGTTGAAGGAGGTCTCCCTCATGAGTCTCTTTATGCTATGCGAGTAGAGGAGCCATGGTATGCTACCATAGTCAACTATTTGGTGACAAAGCGGCTTCCAAGCCATTTCTCTTCTCATCAAAAGAGCAAAGTAAAATCCGATGCAAAGTACTATATGTGGGATGATCCATACTTGTGGAAGTTTTGCCAAGATCAACTCATAAGAAGATGTGTGCCCGAAAGTGAGATTCCATCCATCTTACATCATTGTCATGACTATGCATGTGGAGGGCACTTTGGGCCACAAAGAACCGCAAGGAAAGTGCTTGAATGCGGTTTCTTTTGGCCAAGCCTCTTCAAAGATGCCCATAAATTTGTAAAAACTTGTGACCGATGCCAAAGAGTGGGGAATTTGACAAAAAGAAATGAGATGCCACAACAACCCCTTCTATATTGTGAAGTCTTTGATGTATGGGGAATTGACTTTATGGGCCCCTTTCCTAACTCCGGTGGTTATTTATACATCCTCTTGGCGGTAGATTATGTGTCAAAATGGGTTGAAGTAATTCCTACCCGCACAGATGATGCAAAGGTAGTAGCCATTTTCATCCAAGAGAACATATTCTCCCGATTTGGTTTTCCAAGGGCTATCATTAGTGATAGGGGTACCCATTTTTGCAACAAGGTGATTGGAAGCCTTCTCAAGAGGTATGGGGTGAACCATAAAATCTCAACGGCCTATCACCCACAAACAAACGGCCAAGCTGAGCTCTCAAACCGTGAGATAAAAGGAATCCTTGAAAAGACGGTTAATCCGGATAGATAGGATTGGAGCAAGAGGCTAGTTGATGCTTTGTGGGCATATAGAACCGCTTTTAAAACCCCCATTGGCATGTCCCCATTCCGTCTCATCTATGGCAAGGCTGTTGGAGCAAGTGTCCTCCACAATAGTGCATTTATATTATAAATCTCATTTTGGAATATTAGTGGGATGACTAGTATTTTGATACTCCACGTCAATTGATTAACGTAAATCGATAACGGTCAGCTGACTAGAGTTAAACGTTATTGTCGTATGACGCGGTAATCACGACCCCTTTCGTCAGCAACCTATAGGATGAGACCCCAACAAAATCTAATATTTGTATCGATACATATTAATTATACTTTACATATATATTTGATATTTTTTAGTGTACAGAGTAATTATTGAATTGAGTTTACGACTCATTCCGGATAAGTTTATTAGTCAATTATAACGATATTGACTGAATAATTGTACGTCTATTTTAATACGATTAAATAAGATTAATTTAATGATTATAGTTAATTCATTAAATGTTTGAGGTTATGCTATTTTGATGAGGGTAGAGGTGATTAGTTAATTATATTTCCAAGGAGTTGTAAAATAAACTAACTAGGCATTGTGGGACCCATTATATATTGATATAATGATAAAATATCACTTAAAAGTTAAGTGTATATTATTTATTATTTTGAGTCATATAATTGTTATATGATCAAATTAACCCTTAATTATACAAGATAATTAAACATATGATTATAAGTATTTGTGGGACAAATATCAAAAATCAAAATGGACCACATGACACTAGTGAATGCCGAAATCATGTAGTGTATAACATGATGGTTGTTGTTTCTTGTATCATACTACAACATGTGATCATGTCATGTTTATGACACATGATCATGATCGTATTCACTACTACACTCAAAGCTATTTGCATGAGAATATTTTAAGCAAAATAAGAGGCCTATTAGGCTTGTTTTGGCCGGACCTTTTGAGTCCTTAAATGGACAATCTTGTTGTTCATTTTAACTTACTTGTTCATTCTTATTTTGTTGCTTATCTCACTAAAATCCTCATCTCTCTAAAACCTCTTTAATACTAATATTTCCTATTACTAGAGTAGTAATAATATCCAATATTAGTTCATCTTTTCACTTGTGTTTTCTAGTCAAAAAAACTAAGTGATTAGTTTGGGTTCTCTCTTGGGTGCATCTCAAAGGAGGTCTTCTAATTTGAAGATTACAAGGAGGATCATCTTTTTCTTTCTAGCACAAGAACAACAAGAAAGGTGTTTCTTGTTGTGCCCATATAACCGAAATTTCCCAATGTAAGGAAATTTCTTCTTACTCTTTATTATGCATTTTAATTTGCATGCATGTTACATAGATCTTTATTAAACACTAAATTAACAAGTAATTTAGTAACTAATTAGAGGAGTCTAATTAGGGTCTATGAACTTTCATGGGGTATCAGAGCTAGCTTGTAGCATGCATGTTGATTTTAAGCATTAAAATCGGGTTATACGATAACTTGAGTAAAAATCGAAAATTTATGTTAAAAATGGTTTTCACGAAATTTCTGATTTGCATGCATACCTACTGACCTCAAAATGTTTGTGGTCAAATTTGGTGAATTTACGAATTATTTTGCTATTTATTATGATTTATGGCCTTTAAAACCGAGTTAACATGCGGTTTTATGTTAAAAGTTAACTAAAAATAGTTGCATGTTGAATCTGGCCTCAAATTTTTAATATGTTCTCACATGCATGGTGTACATATTGTATGTAATTTTTCGTGACATTTAGTCATGTATTGCATGGTTATTGATTTTTATTGGATAAAGATCGATTTAAAGGAGTTATTTTGTTCTTAAAATTGAAACGAGACTTTCTGGAGTTAAAATTTTTTTGTACATTTTAAAATATTATTTATATCATCCTGGTAAAATTTGAAAATTTGTTTCATCATTTTACTATTTTAGTTGGTTTTTATTTGATAAAAAACCGATTATTATAAAGCTATTTGTTCATAAAATCATTTCAAATTTTTGGGCAAATGTTTTTTGTTCTTGAGGATTCTGGAAGTGTTCCAGTATGTACAAATATTTTTGTTTCAATTTTAATGATTTTTAATTTTATTTTGGGTTTAATTCATAAAAGTTATGAATAAACCTCTTTAAATAGCAAATGCGATCAATTCAAACTAATTAAATACAAGTGAAATTAGCGGGGACTAATTTTGAGTTCTAAATCAGTTTAGATAATTAGTTTGAGCTTAAATACGATTTAAGTGTTGATTATTAATTTTTAGTAGATAAAATCGATAAAATTCGTAAAAACCGAGCTAGAATGAACATGACAAGTGTTGAGGGTGATTTTGGCATGATTTTACAGCATTTTTATTTATGTTGTTGAATGAATGAATGTCATTTATTTATTTTATTGCAAGTTGTACCTAGTATGACCTAGATTATTTTAATCGGTATTAACCGTAATGTAAGGGAATACCGATTTGGTTGTAATTTATTGCGATTTCGTATCGCCGTTTTGTAATAATTAATAATTTCATTTTATAGATCAAATGTATAATAGGATTTTGCTATGTATTCATTTGTATTTTTGTAATTATTTATTGTGAAGACGGTGATTCCCAAAGTCGGTGTTCCAAAAGACGGTGCCATATTGGAAGGCGTTCCAAGAAGAGGCAAGGGACCAAGGAGTTGGTTTCCGATTTGTAATCAGCTAGTTAATTAGATTAGCTAGGTGGCCATACTAGGATTTAATTTGATTGCTTGCTTTATTTTTCCGCACATGCCAAAATCACCAACATGCGTTTTATTTATCGATTGTCAATTCAACGTTATTCAAAATTCACCGACTTAGTTCACTTATAGGGAATTAATAACTAAAATTGGCAAGACCTCTCACATAACTTAAAAAGGGAATTGAGATTTAGCCTTACCAATTGAAGCACCTATGAATCCCGTGTTCATTAGGACAAACCACAACGTGGACCTTTTTACCTCGGGTAAGTAGGGTGATACGATCACACGCCTAAATTGGGTTGGACTCAACAAGATAAGCGTTATCTTGGGACTAGGAGATGGTTTTAGTTGAAATCCGTCGACCGAGAGTTCTAGGAGTAGAATTATTCAAAAGTTGACTTACCGTCTTTTACATAAAAGTTGCATGACATGTTCTTTTGTCTAAAATGCGGGTCTCGGAATCGCTTATATAATTTCGTGAGGGGTCATTATATGAGTGACTTGTTTAAATCGTTTATACAAGTAAAATTGATTAAAACAATGAATGTTAATATTTCCTAATTTTGTTGTAGTTATTCATAATTCGCAATGGCAAACAATAACAACACCGTTCAACTAGGAAAAGACTCATGGCTAAGGTCCGTAATGGACAAATGCATCTTAAAAGACGATGGAACTAATTTCGTCGAGTGGGAGCACACGATCAAGGGCGCGGCGTTATCGGATAACGTTTTGCGCTACTTGACCGAGGCACCTCCCAATGAACCCGGCCCAAGAGCCACTAATGCGGCCAAAGCCGCCTATGAGTAATACCTTAAGGTAGCAAACGACGTCAAGATGGTCTTGATTTGGTCGATGTCCTCAAGCCTTAAGCAACAATACATCACCCTTGGAGCATATGAGATATTCTCTAGGGTGCCATTGGCCTTTTCTCAATCACCCGAGATTCGCCAATACAATGCTATGACTCGGCTTTTTGAAGCCAAGCTAGAAAAGGGCCAAAAGGTTGGCCCACATGTGCTTAAGATGGTGGAACATGTTGACACTCTAGATCGTCTAGGGGTCAAGATTCCTAAGAAGCTAGCAGTTGGCCGCATCCTTCACTCACTTCCTCCCAAGTTTGCCCAAGCTAGGGCAAACTATAACATGCATGGCATGGATAAGAGCTTTCACGAGCTCCATGCTCTCCTTACCCAAGTCGAACGGGATATGGAAGCAAGTGGGAGTGAGCAAAGGGATGTTCTTTCAATGAGATTAAAAAACTTAAAGCTAGGGGTTCAAAAGGGGAAGGGAAAAGCCAAGGCCCAATTTAAGAAGCAAGGAAAGGGAAAGGGCAAAGCTATTATGAATAGCAATGCCAAGGCTAAGGGTAAGAAGCACGCCGAAGCCGAATGCTTTTATTGTAAAGGCAAGGGACATTGGAAACGCAATTGTCCCCAGTATTTGCAGGATAAGAAGGACGGATGTGTGACACCGTCAGGTATAATCCTCTCTTCTCTCTATATGATAGATATTAACTATGCTTGCACTTCCACTTGGGTATTTGACACTGGATGTGGTTCTCACCTTTGTAATCACTTGCAGGGGCTGAAGGACGTGCGAGCACTAGCCAAGGGTGATGTGGACCTACGAATGGGGAATGGAGCAAGAGTTTCCGCCGTCTCCGTAGGAACTTATGTACTAACCTTAGCTAGTGGTCTTGAGTTGTATTTAAATAATTGTTATTTTGTACCCTCCTTGACAAAGAACATTATCTCCATTTCCGTACTCGACGCCGAGGGTTTCTCTTTTGTAATCAAGAACAATAGTTGTTCGTTTTCTTTTAATGATGTGTTTTATGGTAAAGCCATCTCTATTGGAGGTATCTATGTTCTTGATAATGTTAATGAAATATATCATGTAGAAAGCAAGAAGCTCAAATTAGGTGAACCTAATCAATCATACCTTTGGCATTGTCGTTTAGGTCATATAAACGAACGACGCATAAAGAGACTTGTTTCAACGAAACTTCTCAAACCATTTGATTATGAATCTTATGGTGAATGCGAATCTTGTCTTTGGGGCAAGATGACTCGTGCTCCTTTTACGGGAAAAGGGACACGAGCAAGTGAAGTATTAGGCCTTGTACATACCGATGTATGTGGCCCAATGACTCTCCAAGCTAGAGGTGGTTACAAGTACTTCATTACTTTTACCGACGATTTGAGTAGATATGGATACGTCTACTTAATGAGGCATAAGAGTGAAGCCTTTGAAAAGTTCAAAAGAGTTTCAACATGAAGTAGAAAACCAATTGAATAAGAAGATAAAAACCCTACGATCCGATCGTGGTGGTGAATATCTAAATTCTGAATTTGATTCACACCAAAAAGATTGCGGTATAGTATCACAATGGACTCCTCCTGGAACACCTCAATTAAATGGTGTGTCTGAAAGGAGAAACCGAACTTTATTAGATATGGTTCGGTCGATGATGAGTCTTACAGAGCTTCCTGACTCGTTTTGGGGATTTGCCATCTTAACCGCAATATTTTCACTCAATCGTAGCCCGACTAAAGCAGCCAATAAAACTCCATATGAGATATGGAAAGGAAAGGTTCCTTATTTGTCGTTTATGAAAATTTGGGGTTGCGAGGCGTTTGTTCATGAGAAGTCTAATGACAAGCTCGCACCCAGATCCGACACATGTTATTTTGTAGGATACCCTAAGGAGACTCGTGGATATTACTTCTACAACCGTCATGAGGACAAAGTGTTTGTGTCTCGTGATGCTGTCTTTCTAGAAAGCGAGTTCGTTTCTAAAAGGCAGAGTGGGAGAAAATTCGAACTTGATGAAGTTCGAGAGCCACAAACCGAAAATGAAGTGGAGGAAAACGTTCCCTCCTCGTCTGAAACGGTTATTGTCCCGAGAAGGTCAGGTAGAATTAGTTCTCAACCTGATCGTTACCTCGGATGTATCGAGGGAGATGGTGATTTATTACTTTTTGAAAGTGATGAACCCACAACCTACAAGTCGGCCGTTTCTAGTCCCAACTCCACGCATTGGCTTGAGGCCATGCAATCCGAAATGGATTCTAGGTACGAAAATCAAGTATGGGACTTGGTAGACTTACCTGAGAAGGTACGACCTCTTCAGTGCAAGTGGATCTACAAGATCAAGAATGGCATAGATGGACATATTGATGTCTACAAAGCTAGATTGGTGGCAAAAGGCTTCACTCAAGTTCATGGTTTACACTATGACGAAACTTTTGCCCAGTCGCTATGCTTCGATCCATTAGGATTCTCTTAGCGGTTGCCGCATTTTATAACTATGAAATTTGGCAAATGGATGTCAAAACCGCCTTCTTGAATGGGATTCTAGAAGAGGAAGTGTACATGACACAACCTGAAGGTTTTGATGATAAATCCAACCCTAAGA
>JAIUZE010025915.1:0-10203 GCA_022085475.1 Heliosperma pusillum | reverse complement strand
AGATAAGAGGGGAAGAATAAGACGAACTTAAGTGAATTTGAACAAGACATGAAGGCGTAGCGATGATCCGAAGATGGATGAAAATGGAGGCAAGGTTTTGGGTTTCTTAGAGAAGAAGAAATGAATTTGAGTTGTGGAAAATGAATTAGGTTTAGGGTGAGGAAGGGAGTATATGAAGGAGAAAGTCAACGAAAGTCAAAGGCGGCTCAAAAGTCAAGAAAAGTCAAACTCGCCTTAAGACGGGATTCTCATGGAATCTCGTGGAAATTCCAAATACGAACTCGGAAATTCTAAATTCGACTCGGAAAATTAAATTTACGATTAAAACTAAAATTCTCTGAAAAGTATCCGTAAAATATTTTTACTAGAAAAATAGGGTACATTTCCGGGTGTTACAACATGACTTTAACTCCCACTGAATTTCTTTTCTACACATGACTTTTCGACAATTCGAGTGAAACCCTTCTTATATCTTATAATAGAAAAGATCATCATAACCTCTAGGTATATACATAGAATAGGCTTGTGTCATGTACACATCCTATTCCAATTTCCTATTTGGACATGTGGTTCTTGTTGTGTATCTTGTACACACCTACTATGAGGTATTTCACTGATGATTTGGATCTAAGCATAGTTACGCATTAGCTTAGCTTCTGAAGACATCTACATGTCTATCCATGCAACTATAATTGGACAATTTCCAAATACATCATTTTCTTTGCATAGATTCCATTTAGTTTCATAAGTCTCTCATGTTAGAAAATCAAATTTTAAAAATTTCTAGGTGCTTCCACTTACATAGATCATAATCTTATTATATCAAAAACAATTTCTTTTGGTCTCGTCACTAGTCTAAGGATTCACCTAAGAACGCTTTCTTTTGGTCTCCTCACTAGTCTTGAGTCTAACCTAAGAACATTTTTTTTTGGTTTCCTCACTAGTTCCTAACTAGGTTTTTCGTTGTGGCTTATTTTCTCCCACTCTATCTTTAGAAAAATACAACTATTTTCTTTAAAGATAGCCTTATGAGCCACAAACAATTTTGTATTCATACTCGTAAGGGAGGTAGAAGTATCACAACATGACCTTAAGTGATCTACTAAAGACTTCTTTGTAAAGACATCGAATCTTAGCTTCAACATAGACTAGTTCTATAAGAGCTAAAGAGGTTAACTCATATTCATGTCATTTACTTTCTTTATAAGTGGTATGACCAATTGGTTTGGTAGATTTCCTATTTTGAGTTCAATAACTCAATTTCGACTTAACAATTGATCTTTCAAAGTGAGAATCGAATTCTTAGCCTTTTATTATAATGATCCCATCATCATAATATTTAGATGATCAATTTGAGTCGATACAATTTATGTTATTTGTGCAAGTATAGTATGATGACAAGTTTTTAGAACTAAAAAGTTTCAACAAACCGAATGACTTGGGTTGAGAACCAAGTCACTAAATCCAATTACAACCAATGTCAATAAAAGGAATTGAACAAATTTCCATGTCAAACATGGAAATTATAAAAGTTCTAAAACAATGTCTCAAAATACATCCCAAAATTTTGACAATTCCAAATGAGACCAAGCTTCCATAGGTCTTCAATCATGGGTAGCTACCTTAGCTTCCCTTGAAGAGCTTTCTTATGCTTGCTTGTCCTAGCCTTTATCCTTGCTAGGATGCCCTAATTACAATTAAATAGGGTAAGAATCACAACTCGTATCTATATACCAAAGTTGAGATCATAACATAAACGATAGGGATATATATTTACCTACTGGAACTACGTTTCCAGTGTTAAGATCTCCAAGATACTTATAGCATTTCTTCTTTCAATGCCCTACGCCATTACAATAATGGCATTTTTCCTTATTGGAGGCACCATTCTTGGGTATGGGAGAGTTATTCTCAATAGCTTTACCCCTTTCCCTTAAAGGTGGAGGTCTTCTTCCCTTTACTACCACTTTTCTTGAACTTCCCCTTGCTCCTTTTATTAATATGGAGCACATCCTTGTAAGTGCTAACATTTAGCCCATGTCTCTCTCGGCTTGCACGAGCATCTTGTGCAATTCATGAAGAGAGGGTTTTCATGTTATGCATATTGTAGTTTACCCTAAACATCACATATACTTTGATTTTCCCCAAGGAATGTTAGACTCGGTCGATAACGAGTTGTTCGGGATTGGTCACCCCTTGCAATTTAAGAGTCTCAACATGCTCAATCAATTTGAGTACATGAGGGCTAACTTTTGGTCCTCTTTTAGGTTCATGTTGAATAATGTGGAAGCCGTCTCATATTGTAAGATCATAGGAGCTTGTGAAAAAACATGGTCACAAGCTTGGCATAGATCTCATAGGCCGTGCTCATCTTATGGCATTCCTTTGAAGATCGGCCTCCATCGAGAAGATCAAAATGTTTTTGATCGCGGCGGACTCTTTGTGGTAAGCCTCATAGGCTCGCCTTGCGGCGGCGGTTGACCTTTCCTTAGGTGTTTCGGGAGAGGCTTTGGTAAGATAACGAAACTTGTCGTCACCCTCCGCGGCCAAACGGAGTTGCATATCCCAATCGGTAAAATTAGCGACATTCTTTTCTAACTTGCATCAATCCATGAAGGATCGAAGCCATGAGATATTTGTGAGAGTTGGAGCATAGGTGGTGGTGGACGAATTAGCATTTGCCATTGCGAATAAACAATTATGACTACAAATTTTAAAGACATAAAGGAAATGTTAACATTTATCGAATTAAATACTTGTAAACATTTTAAACAAGTTTTAACATTTAAATAGTGACCTCTACCCAACTATTATAAATGATTCCGAGATCCAAATTCATATCAAATTGGGCACGGTAAGCCGATTCATCCCTTATTAACATAATTCGGTGGATTAACTCTTTAATCGATTCTACATTAGAACTCTCGGTCGATAATATTACTTTAATATTTATCTTAAGCCCGGAACACATGCGGCTACGGTCGCGAATACTTCCGTTGAGCTCAATCCAAATTTCGAAATAATAACAGTTATTACCCCACTTACCCAATGTAACAAGTTTAGCACCCCGGTGAGCCGAGCCTACTTCCTTGCGAAATTTGGATTCATGGGTTCTACATTTGGTAAGGCTTGATCTCAATTATTTATTATGAGAGGTCATGTCAATTTATTATCTATCTCGTTTAAGTGAACTAAATCGATGAATTAACGATAATTTTAATTGACACGGTCTAATACTCGATAAAATATGCATGTCATGTTATGGCGATTTGGCAATGCATGCAAACATATTAAATAAAATGCAAGCATAAAAGTAAAACTCCTAGTATGGCCTTTCCTAAAATAGAAAATCATATAATCTATTACAAATTCGGAAACCAAATTCTTTGGTCCCTTGAACTTCATAAGCACGCCTCCCAAGGTCACCGTCTCTCTCTCGGAACTCCTTTTCGAATGGCACCATCTTTGGGAAACTCCGGTTTTACAATAAGTTACAAAATATATATTAAAATTACAATAATTTCCTATTATACATTTTTAAAAATAAAATTATACAATAAAAGTGATACGAGATCACATTAAATTACAACCGAATCAATATTCTCTTACTTTTCAGGCAATATCGATTAAAACTAAGGCCATACTAAGATAAAATTACATAATTCCAAATTACATTAACCAAAATATGACATTCATAAATTGAAAATATGACATTCATAAATAAAAATGCAGCATTACAATATGTATAAAACATGCTCATGTTAAATGCCAAATCGCCCTATATTACGGTTTATCTCGTATATAACCCGGTTTTATGGAAATGCGTGATAATAACTTCTTAAAATCACAAAACAATACTTAAATCACATTTAAGTCCAAGTTAATTAACCCAACTCATTTAGGCCTAAAAAATTAGTCATCGCTCAATTTTTGACAATAATTCAACTTGTTGTTGTATAATTGCTCATAATTAGACTTTAAAATCATATTTTAATCAAATAAATCCAAATGTAATTTTAATAATTCCAAATTTTGAATTTTAAATTTTTGTACATTCTGGAAGATTTCTATGATACTCATAATGTCAAAAATCATGGTTAAAAATTTCGAATCGTTTTTGAGAAAAATAGGTTGCGCTTTATCGGTTTTATCAAATAAAATACATAAAGCATACGAAAATTAATCATATTAAATTTTCAACTTTAGATCTGAAATGTGGGACATTTATGAAACCAGGAACAATTTTCTCTTGACATGAAATTTATTTTAGCTTTATTTTCAAAATTTGTCACTATTTATGCCATTTTTACATTAAAAATTCATAAATGATGCTAGACAAATCACATTAGTCTAAACATTTCCAGACTAACAGGAAAATGTTCATGTGACAACATACTAAAACTTCATTGTCAGATTCAAAGCGGAAGTATTTTTAACTATCTAACCTTTATTTATTCCATTTTATCATATAAAAATCATAAATCATACGGAATAAGTCCACTTCACACGAAATTTTACATACAGTAAGTAAAATGCATGTGTGATATTATGTAAACATTTCAAGGTCAGAAGATAAGTCTAACTATTTTTAGCATTTTAAACATCATTTTACTCATTAAAATGTAATAAAAATACTAAAAAACATATTTGAGCACTATAAATTTCCATAAATCATCAAAATGACCTAAAATCATATTAGGACCAGAATATATTGTGATGAAAATAAATTTGTGATTTTATCTTATAAAACACAAATTACTAGTTTTCTTTAAGTTACAATAACTCGAAAAAACTAAAAATCGATTATGCATGCAACAACCTTGGCTCTTGATACCGCTTGTAAGTTTCTTAAACTCGATATTAGACATTTCTAATATCATTATACATTTAGTTTACTCTTAAACTAAATAGATCATATGTATGCATAACAGAAAAACAAATAAGGGAGAATAAGTAGTTCCTTACATAGATTTAAACGGATTTTGGGCACAAAATAGGACTCCTTCCTAATTTATTCTTGAGCTCAAAATATAAGGATGAACTCCAAGTTCTTAGTATAAGAACACTCCTCTAAGTTGCACCTAAGACTAACCCCTTTTACACAACAAAATACTACACTAGTATGATATTGTAGTAGTCCTTAAAATATCATCTATAACTCATATTACTACACTATTATATTATTAGAGAAATTTGAACTCAAGTTTTGTGGAAAACTTCTCTAAATTTTCTAGTGTGAGAGTAGAGATTATAGAGAGATAAGCATCACTTTTCTTATGAGATGAATGAATGAAAAATAAGGAGAAAACTTCTCCTAATTGATGAGCATAGCCGGCTACACTAGCATGGGGAAGGGTGGGTACCTTTTCCTTTTTGTTCTTAACAAGACAATAGACTTAGGGCTAGTTTTAGGTAGGTTATGATTATGTTTTAATTCTTAATTAGAACAATAATCAACACCTAAACACTACCCTATCTACCCCAAAACCGGTGCATCATTTGTAAAATGGAGTCCATTTTATTTTTGTGATTTTGTCATTTGTCACATATGTGACATGTGACATGTAACATGTAATCTTTGCTTATAAATGTACATTTAACTAATTTAAATGCAATTTCATAACAAATAAATTAGACTTAACATTTTAAGTCACATTTCATAATTACATGTTAATAAAATGAGTCATCTCATATTTGGTTAATATAATCTACAACAATTTGTAATTATAATCGACCAATTTCACTTATCTCAAATGTTTCACAAACATAATGCATTCTTACTAATATAACAATTGAATTACTAAAATGAATCTTATTTAATCATATTACAATAAGATATAATTCTCACTTTAAAACTGTTCAAATTAAGGGATTAATTAATCTGTATCGCAATACAATTACTTAATGTACATGATTTGGGGATTGTCTTTTAGGTGTGACCTCAAGGGATCAACTGATCACCACCGTCATACGATAGTAACGTCAAACTCAATTGAGCCAATCGTTACCGATTTATGTTGACCAGTTGACTATAATATTCATCAACCCTTTGTATTCTTATTATTGAGATTTAATTATGTGATCGCACTATCGTTGAGGACACTTACTCCAACACTATGCGTATTAAATATCCAAGCCTTTTCGATTAAGGTATCTTTCTTTCGCTCAAGTTTCGAGGGCGAAACTTTTTAAAAGGTGGGTGATTGTAACACCCGCAAATGTACCCTATTTTTATATTAAAAATATTATACGGATACTTTTCTGCGAAATTTTAGATTTAGTCTAGAATTTAATTTCCCGTATCTAATTTAGCAAATCCGAGTTCGTTTTCGGACTTTACTCGAAATTCCGTGTGAGTTCGCCTTAAGGCGTTTTTGGGCTTTTTCCATGTTTTTCCACTTACTCTCTTATACTCCTTTAAACCCTAACTCCCTCACTCACATTCAACTTACTCCTTCTTCCTCACCAAGTAACCACCAAAGACCTAAGCTCCATATTTGATCAAGCTAAAGATCAACACTACTCATTCATTACTTGCTCAAATCCGCTAATTTTCGTCTTAATCTTTCCCTCTCATCGTCCTCTATCTTAATTGGTAATAAAATTACCGTATTTCTCACTTTTCAATTTATCCGTCTTTCTCAAAGGTGAATTATATTCATCTTTTGTTGTCTAATAGTAGGTGAAGACCTTCAAGACCTCGACAAAAACTACTACTTAGTAGAGGAGGATCTAGACGAAGAGTGAAGACGCAAAAAGGTAACGGTGAAGGGTTACTCGATATCATTACGTGTTTAAATGTGTTTTTGGATGTTAGTAAACGTATTTAGGATATGATTAGTACTCATAGGATTTGTGTTGTTGATGATAGTTGTTAATTGTTGATAATAGTCAATGAGTATTGGTGATTGATGATGATAGTTGATGTTGGTTGATGTTCATTTGTGTTAAGTAATGATTTTTGTGCATATTTTGTCGCAGCCGGCCGACCGGCTGGGAAGTGGCTGACTTGAAATTGACATTTTCGACATATATTTGGTATGAAGTAAGTCTCAGCCGGCCAACCGGCTGAGACACACCCTATGTTTCCCTTATTTTCTCAAGTGACATATGGTCCAGTCGGGTAGCCGGCAGCCGGTCCATTTGACAGGCTGGATCATGCTGTATTTTGGATGATTTTCAAGTGTTACTATGGTGACAGCCGGGTAGCCGGCAGCCGGTCCATCTGACCGGCTGGCACACGCTGCCTTTCTTTCTCTATATTTTCTTATACTTTCATTTATAATAGTTCTCATGATTCGTTTATCGTATAAATTTACGTAATGACTTTAAATATTCATGTTTAGAATATATGATGTTCCATTCGCTTGTATCGCATGTTTTGTGACGGTTTTTCATATACCCCCCTTTGAGTCGGTTTTACATATGTTATGATTTGAGCACTAACTGTTATGTGCTATGAACTCTAATTCCCCGGCTACCTCCTCGCTCGTAAGGCTGGAATGTCGGAATGAGGAGTTGTATCTGCTTAATTGCATGTTTTAGTGGGCATATGACGACGTTGTTGGGAGGCGAACGCTTTGCGTTGATCGACCCGGCCATCAAATGTTGTATACTTGCGAGGTGGTGTCATAGCATGTAGCGTACCTCTTGTTATGATGCTTGTGCTCTTTTCCGCCTCTTTCGTGAAGGTTGACCGAATTTGGGGTACTCAGCTTCTATGATTGTTCGAGTCTTGGATGCGAAATGTTTATCGCATGTCGAATCGGAAAATGTGATTCCGAGAGTCTGGCCAGGTTTAGACTAGGACCGTATTATTATCGTCGTTCTACCAGGAGGAAATTAGTCTACTTATACGAAATGTTAATCGTGTATGCGTTCAGGGAAATGTTTATCCCGTGGATGCGATTTTAATCATACTTGTCATGTGCATGGTGCTAGTGCGTGTCATTTACCGTGAGAGATGTTTGTCAACGTATTCGTACGTTTGGATGAATGATTATATGATTGTTTATTTGTGATCGTTGGATGACTTGGCGTGGTTTGTATGTCGAGTCTCAATCTTATCAAGTATATGCCGCTAACGGTGAGATGCAAGCCCTAGTGAGTGTATGGTTTACTAAGGGTGTCTTCCCCGAGTCTATCTATAATATGATGGGTACGGTTTTGTACTTCATGCACCTATATCTTTATATATTGAATTGCCTATTTATCCTTTTCATAATTCACATGTATATTTATATCTGAATGCTTCTACTTATGTATTTCCGTTTAAGTTCGTTATTTGTGATATGGCTGGGAGAACCCGGAGTTACTCCCCACTGACTGTGACGTTCATGTTTTTCATGGATGAACAGGTTGCTTGCTTGGATGGATTTTGCTTGTTGTATTTTGGGTTCGGGTGTGAGCTAGCGAGCGTTGGCCTTGACGATTCACCCCTAGACGTTTCTTAGCTAGTTGCTAAACAACTTTGATATCTGATAACATTTTGAGAGACTTCGTCTCTTTGTAGTATATTCTATTTTAGTTTGTATTTATTTGACATTCCTCGTATTTTTATCTTGCCATGTAAAAAGTTTTAAAAACACTGTATTTTCCGCTATATAAATCGTATGCTTGTTATGTTTTATTTCCGCAATCGCGAGGGTTGTCACATTGTTGTTCTTAAGTAATCACCCGCATATTCTTCATCCTTTCGCCTCAGGTAGAATGCACAAGAAACAACATGACAACATGGAATTCCGGTTAAATTCCATTATCTACATGTGCATGTACCATATCAACCATCACAATATCCAACTTATGAGACACTTGAAATAACATCACGTTAGAGGCTTTGCGAATACAATTTCGTGTCTCATCCTTCTCAAATAGTAGCACATTAACTGATTCATCAACTCCATGCACAACATATATATCCACAACCTTGTGATTTGTCAAAATTTCTAACAACTCCCTCACATCCTCATCATCACATATTATGTTTAACCCAACATTCAAATCCATCCCTGGTCTAGCATAGTACACATTTTCAATACTTCTGTAATTGCCACATTTCTTAGCCAAGTCAACCAGCCCAAAAGTACTTATCAAATTAGGATCAGTAGAAAATTCTCGTAATTGTCCACCCAAATACTCCAAATTAGGCTCACATCTAAATTGACCTCCATGAAAAACTTTTAGAACCACAGAATCATTCATTATTTCCTATTACAAGGAAAAAATAATTTTTAGTAATTATAATAAGACAATTACACAATATCTAGTTTCAATATTAAAACAACAATCAGAATTACCCAGTTTATAATTTTAATATTGAGACAATTATAAGAAACACAAAATTTGTGGGTAAACATAAGAACATTAACGAATTGAATAAAAGACCTTGAAAGTTGTCTTCTTTTGGCAAAAATGTAGATGATCCACGTTAAAAGCCTCTTAGAAATACTTGATTAGAAATTAATTGATAGGATTGTAAAAAGTGACACTAGTGTACAGAAACCGATTGATACAATTAGGGGAAAAGAGGCGAGTGATAGGAATTGGTGATGGTGTAGTTCAATAGAATGAGTGTATAATGCATTAATGTGGAGTGGAGATTTTTTTTAATAGAATAAGTTGGTATGAAATTAGCTTTGCAAAGTAACCTAATAAATATAGTTAGGTTCGTAAAAACCGGGCTATTATCTTAACACAAACTAAAACGTGGGATTAATATTTTATAAGAAATAAGGTGGGGAATCATTTTCGGAAGATTGTTCAAATGTTGGATTACTTTTGTGTAATTTTCCTAAAATAATGTCAATTCATTAAGACCAAACTATCTACAAAATAAGTAAATCGGTTTGTGCAAGTAAAACTTGAAATAGCTGCATCAATTCAACTGCTACATGTTGAGAGCATCGTTGGTCGCATCACAGTAAAATATAACTGATGAAATTATTAAACTGTGATTACTCAAGATCATAAGAAAGATATTTATGTGCCTCGCTTCAAATACCCAAGAAGTGTTGAGCAAAACCACACACGTAAGAAAAACAGACACTTAAAGCAAGTTAAGTGCATTCACTTCACATGGAATTTTGTCAAATATAGATACCATCAAAGCAGTATAGCCTTTAGAGGGTATCAAATATTCTATTTATGTTCATAAGTCATAACCGCATTGAAGGTTGAATATAACAATTATACTAACAATTGTTA
>JAIUZE010025913.1:0-14352 GCA_022085475.1 Heliosperma pusillum | reverse complement strand
TCACCAATTCCAACCATCTTCTTTGCCTCATATTCAACTCTTTTTGAGTAAATATGTACTTCAAACTCTTGTGATCGGTGAAGATACGACAATGAACTCCAATAAGATAATGTCTCCACACTTTCAAAGCATGAACAACAGCGGCTAATTCCAAATCATGAGTAGGATAGTTTACTTCATGAACTCTCAACTGCCTCGAAGCATAAGCCACCACCTTCCTATTTTGCATAAGAACACAACCCAAACCCATCTTAGAAGCATCACAATAGACATCAAAGTATACTCCATCTTCAGGCAAAGTCAACACCGGAGCGGTAGTTAACCTCTTCTTTAACTCTTGAAACACTGCTTCACAATCTTCATTCCATAGGAATTTGGTTTCCTTCTTCAACAACTGAGTCATCGGTCTAGCAAGCTTGGAGAAATCCTTGACAAACCTTCGGTAATAACCAGCTAAACCAAGAAAACTTTGAATCTCTCTAATATCAGTCGGACTCTTCCAATCAACAACGGCCTCAATCTTCGAAGGATCCACCATTACACCTTCTTTAGAAATTACATGCCCAAGAAAGGACACTTTAGGTAACCAAAATTCACACTTGGAGAACTTAGCATACCACTTCTGACGACGAAGAACACTCAAAATAATCCTCAAATGAATAGCATGCTCTTCTTCGGACTTGGAGAAAATAAGAATATCATCAATGAATACCACCACACACTTGTCAAGATACTCACTAAATGTGCGGTTCATTTGATCCATAACGATAGCGGGAGCATTCGTCAATCCAAAAGGCATCACCTTGAACTCATAATGACCATACCTTGTACTAAAAGCGGTCTTCGGAATATCAACATCTCGAACAGGAATTTGATGATAACCGGATCTCAAATCAATCTTTGAAAAAGTAGAAGCACCCTTTAATTGATCAAACAAATCTTCAATTCTTGGTAAAGGATACCTATTCTTGATTGTAATCCGATTCAATTCACGATAATCAATACAAAGCCTCATAGAACCATCTTTCTTCTTTACAAAGAGAATGGGAGCACTCCAAGGCGAGGCACTTGGTCGAATAAAACCCTTTTCAATCATATCATCCAGCTGCTTTCTTAATTCTTTCAACTCGGTCGGAGCCATTCGGTAAGGAGCTTTGGCAATGGGTCCAGAACCAGGAACAAGATCAATAGAGAATTCCACATCACGCTCGGAAGGAATCCCGTGCAAATCTTCGGGGAATACATCAACGAATTCTCGAACAATAGGCACATCTTCAATGCTTGGCAAAGAGGTAGTTGAAGAAGTCACAACACACAAGTATGCTTGGTGACCTTTTCTAACCATACTTACCAATTTCATAGCGGAAGTTAAAGACACACCTTTTCGGGGATGAGATCCCTTATAGGTTATTCTAACCCCTAAAGGACTCTATAAATATATCTTTTGATCACGACACTCGAACCTAGCATGATACAATGCTAACCAATCAATACCTAATATTATATCGAACTCTCCTAGAGGAAACTTAAGGAGATTTGCGGGAAAGATAGAACCCGCAATAGATATTGGGACATTAGGATATAGAGTAGAAAAAGAGATAATATCTCCGGATGGTAAGGATATGGGAGTATCCTCACTAGATGTAGGCTCGATAGATAACTTATTAGCATAACTCAAAGACACAAAAGACATTGAAGCACCTGTATCAAATAGAATAAGACATGGTTGCTCTAAGATTGAGAACATACCCGTAATGATCTCGGGATGAGCATTGGCTTCGGCACGACACATGACAAAGATGGAACCCTTAGGTTTAGGAGGAGGAGGGGGCAACTTTCGATCGGGGCAATCGTCATAGCGGTGACCACCCTTTTGGCAAAAGAAGCACACATAAGGTCGGTTGGTACAAGACACACCGGGGTGGTGTGGAAGTCTGCAACGGCTGCAAAAGCGACCTTGAGCTTGAGCTTGAGGAGTATAAGGATTATGAGCCACATTTGAAGTAGCTCGAGGAATGAAAGGAGCGGGATTTCTTGTATTTGCATTGGAAGGAGGATTGAATCTCCTCTTGTTAGCATAAGAATTAGAAGGAGACGGAATAAATGGTCTCTTTCCATACACATTCGGCCTAGGAGCATAAGAAGGAGAGGGGTTATTCATCAAGGCTTCATCTCTAATAGCCTTTATAGAATTCTCGGCCCACAAGGCATCATCATAAAGATCTCCAAAGGAGGTAGTATTCCTCCTCACTTTACTTTGAAGAACGGCACTCTGCTTGTTTCGGTAATAGAACGCTCTGTCCTCATCATCTCGAATAAGTCTTGGAGCAAAATGAGCAAGCTTATTGAACTCCGTAGTGAAGTCCTGAGCTGACAAGTTGCCTTGTTTAAAGTCAATGAACTCTTTAAGCCTTTGTTGCTTATGCTCTTTAGGATAGAATCTACCCTCCACAAGAGCTTTGAAACAAGCCCAGTTGAAGTCCTCTTCAAGAACAGCAGTGGCCCTTGTGATAGCCCACCAGTTATCAGCTTCCCTAACAAGGAAGTGCTTTGCGATCCTCACCTTGTCCTCTTCGCGGACTTGGTATAGATCGAACTGCTTCTCCATCTCGCGGAACAAATCGGATAACTCCTTAGGGTCCGGTTATCCACCATAAGGTACGATTTTACTCCTTGCTATTTGTCCAGCTACCCATGCATAGCCACCTTGATGGTTATCTTCCCTTCTAGGGGAAACTTGGTTGTTGGCTTGAGCTAAAGCCGCATCTTGCTGATTTTTCAGCACTTGAGTAAGGGCTTCCAACATAACGTTCTCAACTAGACGAGGTCTCACCATCTTCATAAGAAACAAAAACAAATTAAGTTACTCCTATCAATTAGCCTAAACAAATAGACTACCAAGTAAAATCCTTAACTTCTACCCAACTCTCATTTATTATTTTAAGGTCAAGTAGTTTAAGTTAGGGTTCACGTGTGTGCGTCGGAAGCGATAAAGCTCTGATACCAACTGTGACAACGCTCGCGAATGCGGAAATAAAACATACAAGCATGTGATATAATAAGCGGAAATACTGTATTTTAAAAACCTTTATACATGCAAGATAAGTAAACGAGGAGTGTCAAATTACAAACCAAATACAAAATATCATAAGATAAGAGACGTAGTCTCTCAAAAGGTTAACAAAGTTAAAGTGATTAGCAAACTAGCTAATTAACGACTAGAGGTGAATCTTCCAGGGACAAACGCCCCCTAGCTCACACCCGAACCCAAAATAGCATAAGCAAAAAGCCATCCAAATCAAGCAACCTGTTCATCCATGAAAAACATGAACGCCACAGTCAGTGGGGAGTAACTCCGGGATCTCCCAGTCATATCACATTAAACGTACATAAAAGGAAATACAAAAGTAAAATCATGCATATATAGATATACATGTGAATACGATAAGGATAAATAGGCAATTCGATATATCATAATAAGAGCATAAGAGTTACAAGTCCGAATCCATCATGTTATATAAAGACTCGGGGAAGACACTCTTAGGCAACCGAATACGCTCACTAGGGCTTACATCTCACCGTTAGCGGTATAAGTTTGATAAGATTGAGACTCGACAAACAAACCGTGCCAAGTCATGCAATGACCATGAATAATCAATCATGAAATCACGCATTCAAATACAACGACACCAAGACGACATCTCTCACGGTAAATGAAACGCACTAGCACCGTGTACATGGCAAGTATGATTAAAAGGCATCCACGAGATACATCATTTCCCTGAACGCATACACAATTCAATTCATTTCGTATATGTGGACTAATTTCCTCCTGGTAGCACGACGATATAAATATCCGGTCCTAGTCTAAATCTGGCCAGAATCTCGGAATAAACCATTTTCTGATTCGACATGCGATGACATTTCGCATCCAAGACTCGGTCAATCAATGACGCCGAGTACCCCAAATTCGGTAGAAACAATTCACGAAAGAGGCGTAAAAGAGCACAAGCCTCATAACAAGCGGTACTCTACATGCAAATAACACCACCTCGCAAGTACACAACATTTGACGGCCGGGTCGATCAAAGCATAGCGTTCGCCTCCCAACAACGTCGTCGTATGCCCACTAACACATGCAATTAAGCAGTAGGATACATCCCCGTTCTGACATTCCAGCCTTACGAACGTGGAGGTAGTCAAGGGAATGAGAGTACAAAGCACATAACAAAATAGTGCTCAAACCGTATCATTTGTAAAAACCGACTTAAAGTAGAACATACCAAAAACCGTCACAAAACATGTGATACAAGCGAATGAAATATCATATATTCAAAACATTAATATTATAAGTCACTACGTAAAATTATACGATAAACGAACGATCGGAATTATTATAAATTAAATCGTAAACAAGAAACACAAACAACATCCAGCAGGAGCCAGCCGGTCAGGTGGACCGGCTGCCGGTCAACCGGCTAAGGCCAACTATCATATGAAAACCACATTGAAATGTCAGTGTGTCCCAGCCGGTCAAGGGGACCGGCTGCCGGCTACCCGGCTGGGACCAAAGGAACATAGGAAAAACAAAGGAAAAGAAGGGGGTGTCTCAGCCGGTGGTCTGACCGGCTGCCGGTCGACTTGCTGAGCCCAACTTCATACTTCAAAAATCACGTAACATGCAACAATATACAGCCACTGCCCTAGCCGGTGGTCTGACCGGCTGCCGGACGACCGGCTGGGGTCCATATGCACGAAAATCACCCTTTCAACTGTGGGAAATAACAGTTTACTTCCACAATAAAATTAGGATTATAACAAAATTACATAATATGAATTGCGAGTCATAAATATGAAAACGATATAAAACATAGAGAAATCGAATAGAACCTTTGGTCCTAGTAAATTCGGCCTAAGAACAGATATCAAAGCAGATATCCTCCTAATCGTCTCACCCAAGATTGTATGAGATATGCCCTTCTGCTTTGCTAGAAAGATAATCAAAAGTTACTCTTAACTTTTAGTTTTGTGTTTTGTGTGTGATAGAGGCACCAGTGAGAATCGAATTAGGTTTAGAATTTTCTCCTGCTTCTCAACCTATCTCACGGCTCTCTAGGGTTTTAATGAGGAGTTTTGTCTCCTCGAAACAACTACCCATGGACCGAAAATTCCAGATTTAATCTGGACTGTTTCCCGGTTAAATTCGCTTTAATATATAATGTGTATTATTAATGTATCGTATAATATATACGTTAGTTATAATTATCCGTATAATTATAATTTGCTAATTCAATATAACATTTTATATTTAATTACGAATTAACCTTTTAATTCGCATAAGCTTACATTATATATATGCTAATTAAATACAACAGTTTATATTTAATAACGAATTACTTTTAATTCGTCTCAGCTCATATTATTTAATCGTCATTAAATAATCGTCTCATCATCACATTGACTAACCTTTTAGTCAAATACACTGACTAACCTTTTAGTCATATAACAGGGCATCAATATGGTTATTTTCTCAAATAATCACATCTCTCAAACACATCCTATAGGTGTGACTTTTAGGGACCAGTTAATCACCGCCATCTGTATGACAATAACGTCAAACTTATCTAGCAAGCCAACCGTTATCGATAAACGTTAATCAACTGATTACAATACAAAGTATACCCTGTGAACCTACAGAGATTTATTTATGTTATTGCACTAACTGTGGAGGACACTGGCTCCAACATTAACTAAGGTTCAACATTTATCAATTATCGATTATCAACATAAAGCATAGATTCTCATATAAATTCTCAACAACGATATATACCATCATCAACACAATTACTAAACTCACTAATCATATTCTAAATACGATTCCTAGCATAGAAAACACGTAAAACACGTAAATGATATCGAGTAACCCTTCACCGTTACCTTATTGCGTCTTTACTCCGCGTCAAGGTCCTCTTCTATTAGGAAATAGTCTTTGTCGGGATCTTGGAGGTCACCACCTACAAAATAGTTAATAAAAGATGAATTTACTTCACCTTGAGAAAGACGGAAAGTTTGAAAAGCGAGAAAGACGGTAATTTTATTATCAATACGGATAGAGGAAGGTAAGAGGGGAAGAATGAGACGAACTTACGAGAATTTGAGCAAGAAACGAATGAGATACGATGATTTTAAGCTTGGATCATAAAAAATGGAGTCAAAGGTTTTGGTTTTCTTAAGGAAGAAGTAAGTTTGATTTGTGTGAATGAAAAATAGGTTAAAGGAGGGAGTATGAGATGTGTAAGGAAAAGTCAATAAAAGTCAAAGTCGCCTTAAGACGGGATTCTCATGGAATCTCACGGAAATTCCAAATACGAACTCGGAAATTCTAAATTCGACTCGGAAAATTAAATTTACGATTAAAACTAAATTTCATTGAAAAGTATCCGTAAAATATTTTCATTATAAAAATAGGGTACATTTCCGGGTGTTACATCCAGTTCACCTAGGACGGGAAGATGATATTTAATCCCACGGGTAAGAAGAATAAAGGTAACATGCTCACGGCTCCGGAGCTCTTCCTTGACACCCATTCCCGAGTCCAAGACGATAGAAGATACTGGATTAAGCCGAAAGACAAGGAACTATATGTAAGTTTCATACAATTTTTTATTTATACAATAAGTTCATTTTTGTGAATGTTTATCTTATTTTGTATATATTTTTAATTATAATGTTTATATTTTGTAGGATGCATTTTTGGGCGATAAAGCAAAGAACCCCGAGAAGCCCGATAATGAGATTTGGTTCGACTTGGTTGAGGGTTCCAAGAAGGGATATGTGTACGGAATTGGCTCGGCTAAGAATTTATTCTACCAAGCTCCAAGGGCAAGGATTCCTTCTACCTCGAGACAAACTTACGAGCCGGGAGTCGTAAGTAAACTCCCAGCCCAACTAGATGAAAAAAGAAGAAGAAACGCCGAAAGGGATGAAGAAGTTCGCCAAATGAAAGAAATGTTTAAAGCCTGGGAAACCTTGTTCAACACATGCAACCAAGGTCCGAATCCCTTTCACCGAGATCATGATGATGCCAATGGAGGTGGTGGTTTGCAAGGCGAAATGGGTTTCCTTGGTTTTTGATTTTAGTTTAGAAACTTGTTATTTGTGATGTTTAAACGTGGATTTCTTAACATTTTTCAAGATTTGTAAACTTGATTTGATTTTCATTTTATATATGAGAGTGTTGGTTTCTCATTGTGGTTTTGTAAATGTGTGAAATTGTTGTCGTTTGCTATTGTACGTGCAGGATTTGGTAATGAAATGGCAGGATGACAACAGAACTTGTTTTGCGAAAAATCAGGGATTTTGGCGACTGAAATGTTCTTATAGCGACTATTTTCAGTCGCCAAAACAGATTACCCATACCAATGGCTACTAACATGTTGATGGCAATGGCGACTGATTGGCTACTGATAATAGTCGCCAAAATTGGCCACTGAAGAGTAAAAGTAGTCGCCAAATTTGCGACTGAAGGCCTAGAGCAGTCGCGAATTTGGCGACTGAAATTGTTAGTAGGAGACTGATTTCAGTCGCCAATTTGAGGACTACTTTTACAAACAGTTGCCAATTTGGCGACTAATTTCAGTCGCCATTTCGTCTATTTGACGACGCTTTTGTCAGTCGCCCGAATTATATTTGGCGACTAAGGCCTTGGCGACTGGGCCTTGGCGACTAATTTTAGTCGCCAAATTCATTTTGGCGACTAAATTCAGTCGCCAACTTCGGTCGCCTGAACGCTGTTTTCTTGTAGTGACACATTCTCCTACAAGCACAACTAGATAATATTTCAACATGTCTTTACTTGGAGCATATGTGTCTTGTTGCTCCAGTATCGACAACCCATTTTAGACAAATTGTTTACCAGAAAAATTTCAGACACGACGACAACAATAATATCATCGGACTCAACCAAATTTGCTTGAGATTTAACATGTTTACGCTATTCCAGTGAGAAAGAAACCATCCGTACATAATCTTGAAGAATAACCCGACTTAACACAAGTAAAACAATCACCTTTAAATTCTCTTTTGAATCCCTTTTGAAAGTCCCATTGTTTCTAGTTTCATGAAGTTGATTTGGAATCTTAGAAAAACGTTTCGGACCTTTTGAAAAATTCTTTTTTGACTCAACCACCATGTTTGCATTTGAAGAAGAATGGTCAACATATTTTCATTTTGATTGAATCCTCTTTTGTTCTGTAATTTTGATATGAGAAACTAACAAGTTCCAAAAATCTAATGTGTTTTTGTTTATGCTTCAGGTTATGAACATAATTTTGTCAAGATGGTGGTAATTTGTCAAGTAAACAATTTGCTTGAAACATTACACATGTTTTCATTCCTTATGCAAAAATTTCAACATAAAGATTTTCATACGGATCCAAAACCGGTTTATTGTCGGACATTTTAAAACTCAACCAACGACTACAAGCATACTTTTTAGTTCCAAAATTATTGGTACCATAGTTGGTTTTCAAAACCTCCCAGATATCTTCTGCATTTTTAAACTTGATATAAATCAGAAAAAGAGCATAAGTCATATAATGCAACAACATTACTCTACAAGTTTTATTATCCTTTTCATAATCCCTATAAGAATTTTCTGAAGCAACAGAATCGGTAAGTGCATAGTCTACTCCAATTTGATCAAGAAAAAATTTCATCTTACAAGACCATATTCTATAGTTTAAACTATTAAACGGATCCAACTTTAACATGTCAGGAATAATAGGAGTAGGAGTAGAAAAAAAAACATTGAGGGGGAACAACATTCATATTGCAAACAATATTTGAGTTTACATTGTTATGTAAGTAATGTAAGAAAAAGAAGAGAGAAACGGTCTTATCTGAGATGGAAAGGTAGTGCCGTGACTTGAGGTCATTGTCTAAAATTTATATATGCCCCATCTACTACACACCACCTCATCTGCATTTAATTCACAAGATTAACACAACCGGTGCAACTTAGGTGTAGGTCACGAAGCAGATGAGAACAACCAAGAACGTTGCCAAAGAGAGGATTTGTTTTAGAGAGAAGAGATGATATTATCGAGAGTTGTTAAAACTGTTTGAGAAAGGAAGTATATATAGTAGTAAAGCTGCATAAGAAGTAACGAAATATGTTACGAGAATTACACTTATTTAGGAAAAAGCTTTGAGAATTGGACTTATTTAGGAAAAAGAGTATAGTTTGGAAAAAATAAAAGGTGAATAGGGTTGCACCGCACGTGCATTCGCTCCGTCCCCGATCCCCAGAGGGCGAGCCGCGCTTGCATGTGTGGCTCAAACTACACTCTTACTTCTACACAAAATGTCTGATCACAAGTTCAAACACAGTAAGGTAATAATATAGATTATAAACACTTGTCATATTTTTTCCAAGTGGGATAACAAAATATTACTTTAGAGCCAGTTTTCCAACATGGCAAATGGCCCTATTGAATGTGCCTGGGCCGGGCCATACTAGAGGGCCAACACGCGGGCCTGCCCATATTGCCACCTTATTTGTAGTTTGTACGAACAAGTAGCTGGTGAGAAAAACCTTTATACGGAGTATAATGGTTCGCGAAAGCCACTAGTATAGAAAAGGATACATTATCACATTAACATTTGCGGAGTATTATTTAGTAAAAGTAAGACAATAATGTTGATAAACTTAAGTATTTAAGGAGTGCAAAAAGCATCCCATTTTGAATTTTTTTCTTATGGAAAATCTTACTATAAATGTTCAAGGATTCAAGGTGCAAGGACTTAGGAATTTTAAATTTAAAGAGACAAACTTTTAGTACATTCTTTTTCAGTATTATACATGTCGATATTTATGCCACTCAGTGCCTTTGCAGAGATGTACGGTCTTATCGTTGATCATTAACAATGTTATGTTAATATAAGAAACACATACTTTTTACTATTAAACAGATCGGATAGATTCTAGCTTGTTTACAACAACTTCAGACTAGTGCTTGTATAAACTAAGTTATACAAAGTACAATACTTTTTTCCTATATTATTTTTAGTGTTGTTCTCTGAGCGACCTAATAATATTTTCTGATACTACTGAAATACAGAGTAATAGTATAATACTCCCTCTATTTAAACCAAACAAACCATTTTAGGTTTTAACACGATCCATAAATAAAGTGATATTCAGAATTCTTTCCAATATAGAGAAAAAATATGAGGAGTGTTTGGCCTTGCTTACATAAAAGGGTGTGATCTAGTGATTAAAACTTAGGTGAAATTTTCAAGAATGTCAGGTTCAAGCCTCCCCAAGAGCGGTCTTGTGGAGTATTTATGCCTTGGGCTATTTCTAATAGACTACGAGCCTGTCACCCTCGGGTGGCTTACCTGGTATTCGTAGTTTGCAGGCAATTACGTATACCCGAGGGTTTAACCAGAGCGCACCTAAGGTAGCGGCCGCGTGTCCCCTTGTTACCAAAAAAAAAAAATCCATAAAATACTTCTTACAAAACTTGCGCGTGTTTGGGCAATTTTATTTTTAAAAAAAATTAATTTTTTTATTTATTTGGTATGTTTGGCCAATTAGTGTACGCTTTTCATATTTGCTTTTAAAAAAACATATTTATCACAAATATCATCATTTGATCGAATGAAATTTGTGTTTGTTATGAAATATTATTATATGGATGTCCATATCTTATATGATACTAGAATATATTATCTTATGGAAATTATACCCCTATTGTATGTGTATATATATAGCCCTTATAATGGAATAATACATAGTTCTGTCTCCCTTACTTTCTCTCTACCTTCTCTCTATAATTATCTCTCCATTTGTTTCACAACACGTTATCAGCACGAGTCTAACCAATTGGGTAAATAGTTATTATTTATATATGATAATATGGAGGTTCATATAAGATCTTATTCTATTATTTACTTAAGGTATGTTTACAGATTTACTACTCGTGAAAACCTATGAATCTACGAATTAAGGACTAAGAATTAATCAAACGATTATTGCATGCAAAACATAATATTAAATTGCCACATGCTTATGAAACAATTTCCATTGATTTTGTAACATTGATTTCTCGATTGATTCGATCAACTGTTGCATCAATATTTTGTTTATATTTAATTTATGTTTACCTGTCCGTACGGTAACTATTAATTTCACGTAACATTGTTCTAATTAATACTATGAACTATGGGATACTCCTTGATTGCTGCAAACCTGCTTATACGAACAAAAGAACAAAATTTTGCGGTCATATCTCTTACCAAACTTATTGATTATGATCCTTTTTGTTTAATCGATCTGCTTCTATGTGGTGATTGTCTTTCATAGTTCCATGTATACTTAAATATTTATTTAGTTCATTAATCATTATGATTCATATGGTTTAAGTGATTTAGTAAGTTTGGGTTTGAAACTTAATTATGTGTCGTAATATGTAACAACCCAATAGCTAATAAAATTAATCAAAGAAGATAATTTATAAAGGATCACAATGATTATAATCTAGTTTGCATATATATACAATCTGAATTAATGAACTATGATGATTATTTTGATGAAAACACATGTTCCATTTAGTTCCGTACAATTCATGTACGTTTCATAGATATGTTACTTGAGTTTAACAACATATGGGTTGATTTGTATCTTTATAATATATATCATATTTATCGAATTAAGAAGAGTTATTGTATAATATGATAACTAAGTTAATCTTGTATAATTTACATATTATTGTACTTAATTTTTGGAAAAGGACATATCATATATTTTTTGGACCTGAAGTTCCAAAAGATTTATTTTATAAAGACGAGAAGATATGTCCATATTATAACTTTGTCCTGAAGTTCAAGGTTTTTAAGGTGTGTAAGAATAATTTAACACCGTCTCATCAATTCAAATTTTGAAGTGTAAGTGGTCAGAAGTCCACATGTAAATGCTAGTGGCCAGAAGTTCACAGCTGCGATTTATGAACTGCATTTGGGTTTCAATTGGATAAAGCGGTCTTTATAAAAGGATAGATTATTCAAGAAAAAACAAAATTCAACAAAACAAAAAAAAAATTAACTTATATATATTGAGAAATAAGGTTAAATTTTTGTCTATTTCCCTTTTTTTTCCCGTATTATTTATGCCTTTTGTAATATTTTCAAAAGGGAGGGAATCCAGTTTCACCCTATTGATTAGGGTAAATTATACCATGCACCCAGGAGTATGGTGCATGGTACACCCTCTTAACTAATTTTTTTTAGATAGATAAATTTTAAATTTTATAAATTAATAAATTATAAAAAATATATCATTATTAATAATATTTAATTCTCTACGATTAGAGACCATACTTGACATATTTCGGTATTTATCTTAGTTTTATTCACATATTCATTTCACGTAATGACATATTCATAATAATGAGATATTCCTATCATATCACATAATATAATTTTTTTATTTGTACGAAATATTTTGCATTATGTAGTTTCGATATGAAATAAAATGTTCATGATCAAACTAAATATTACACTAGATAATACGTATTAATAAAATTATAGCGTCGTATTCAGTAAACGAAAAGTGAATATAATAGAGATATGCGGTGAATATCACACTACATAATACATATTCATCAGGCTACACTGTCCTATTCACTATACTAAAATTGAATATATTAGTTTCATATTGTGAATATGACACTATATATCACATATTCATTAAACAACATTGTTATATTTACTTAACTTAAAAGTGCATATGCTCATATCATATCGTGAATATAACACTACATGACATTAATGATAATATAACAGTGATAACTGCTTCTTAAAAGTGAGAGTTAATTTTAATTTATTTTTTTTTAAATAAAAAATGGGAAGTTAGAAAATAAATGGGGAGTTGAAAGAAATGGGAGGTTGGAGGGAGTATGGAATATCCTACACATGGGTGTAGGATATAAGAATTGATTAATTAGTCCACTTGCCTATTTCCATATTTTTATATTGCATATATGTACGGCTTCACTTTTGGTGGCACAGAGAACCTAATTCTTGAATAACCTTGACTACAAATACATAAAGCAAGCCATTTCTTTCGTTTATCTTTCCTCATAGAAATGCTAAATTATTGGCTTTCCTAGAGCACTACTTCCAAAAGTTCGACAATGCTTCACTGAAAAGGCTGGTTTTTGAGGACATGATCATAGCTGCACAAGTTGATGTCAAGAACTCCGTGTTTATTTAATATACGAAACACAATGTTCTATTTAAATTTGATCTAATTGAATAATATAAACAAAAGATGCCTGCTCTCTCCTAACGGAAAATATTATTGTTGCTTTCTTGGGCTTAGGGTTTAGGAGAGAATCAACAAACTCGACTGATCATGTGTTAGCCCTTAACTCCGTAAGAACATACTAAAATAATACTTACTCTATTTCTCAAAGATGTTCCATTTTCATTTTGATTAATTCTTAAGAAGTAACATTATGTGTGTGTTAGACCTAATTTTTCAAAGTGTTTTTGTACTCAAAAGCACTTTTTGGCCAAACACCACAATAATTTAAAAGGTAAAAAAAGTTTCTCAGAAGCTAAAAAGTCTATTTTTGCCCATAGAAACAGAAGCACCAATTTGATGTTTCTAGTTTTTGTAAACTCATTTTAAAAGGTTAAGCTTAAGAAATAGAAACTCATTTTTAATAATTTAGGCCAAACATGCTTATGATGTATAAAGCAAAATGAAAATGTGAGAGAAAATATGGGGTGTCAAAAGTCAAAAGAACCCCAAATAACTGTCGACTTTGGCCCACCCACGCACGCACGGTCTCGGCCTTAGCGCTCTAGGGGTAAAGGAGACCATCCACACCCCGGGGGATTTGTCAGATGTGGATTGAGTCTTTTTTAGAACACTCGTCCCGAGTAATAGTGGGACTCGTCCGTGTAGGTGCCCCTCGACCGAGTGGATCATAGTACTTGACTTATTCAGGCTAGTCTGCAGCGTTTTTGTTCGCTTTTCTTACTTATATATGTGTTTAGGGGAGACAATAATGACAAAAGAGAACGGTTAAACACCGCACATAAAGCCATGCCGAACCCTTGTGTGGCCAGCCGTTCTCTTTTGTTTAAGAGAACAATTAAAAAAAGTCGACCCTGTGACAACCCTCGCGAATGCGGAAAGATAAAACATACAAGCATGTGAAAAGATATGCGGAAATACGGTATTTTAAAAACCTTTAAACATGCAAGATATATATAACACGAGGTGTGTCAAAATGTTACAAACTAAGTACGGAATATACAATAAAGAGACGGGGTCTCTTA
>JAIUZE010025911.1:0-10394 GCA_022085475.1 Heliosperma pusillum | reverse complement strand
TTCTCGACCATGAATCTTGCCATACCATCCTGTGTCTTCGTGTTTTGCTTAATATCTATCACCATGAGTAGCTAAATTCCACACTAGGGTTAGGGACGAATCGATATTGATTAGGGCAATGACTTGTTGATTAAACTGTTTTGCATAGCCTCTTTGTTTGTTTCATCGCGTTTGTTGATAGTGACGACTCTTGACTCACGCCGTAGTATAAGCCTATTGAGACCGACCAAGTAATATAGGCATAGACGACCAAACTCAAATAGGTGGTGGCTGTCGAGACCTACAAAGTAACATAGTTTACCACCCGAGATTTATACATTACCTTGACACCCATTTCCCGAGTCAACATTGATAGTCCCGTCATACCCTAGTTTCATTCTCTATTGAACTTACATTTCCTTTCATTTAGTATTTGTTAGTTATTAAGCTTGACCTTTTGTTTATCATTTAGATTTTGTTTCTCTCTAAACTCAACCCCTCAAAACTGTAAACACCGTAGAATTGAACACTAGACACCCTACATCCGTTTAAACAATAGTCCTCCCTGTGAGTTCGACACCCGACTTACCACTAGCTTCATTAGCTAGTATTGTTGGCTTATAAATATTGTTTGGTAGCAGTCCCGACGACAAAGTGTGCATCAGCCGTGTATAAAGAAAAGAAAGAAAAAAAAAGTTTTTTTTGTTGTTCTTTTGCTGCTGTTGCCGGAAGAAAAAAAAAATTGTTTGTACTGTTATCCGTACTATTCATCCGTATAAAAAAAAAATTTGCCTTGTTTTTCCATTTTGATTCATTATAATTGTTGTTTTAAAAAGTTAAGACGATAACATGATGAATTTGTAGTTGTTTTGATTTAATAAGGATTAAATTAAAATGTAAATGGAAATCGATTTGGATGTTCATTGCTATATATTTTTCGGTATTCATTGATTTAGATATTCATTTTAAATTGTTAATTGAATCATCTAGTTTGTATCGATATTTAATAATGATTAGATGTTGATATTTTGTACCGATCTTGAAAATATTAGTAACATCAAATTAAATTGTATTTTTAAAATATACGTGGCTGCCAAAGAGAAAAAAAAAACTGTTTTTGTTTTTTTTATTTTTGGTCGGAAGTTTTTTTTTTCATTATAATGATAATGTTTTGTTTATTGTTGTGAAGAAGTTCAAAATAATTAGATACCCAATTATTTTAAAGAGGTTTAAAATAATGTTGTATTAATTCATGTTAAAGAATATGAATTAAAATTGGATTATGTTTGGTTGGGGTTATTGTGATTAATTAAGGAATTGTCACATAATTTTGATCATTTTAAAAGGTGGTTTGGATACATTACTCTTCATAATTAAAGAATTATGTCTTGAATGATTAATTTATAGTTGATGCCTTTTATCTTGTTGAATGAATGGTTGAATGGTTTAATTTACGTATTTTTGCAATCGGTTTTAATTTGTATTACTTAGTGTGGCCTTAGTTGATCATGTTTTCGTAATGATGGAAACATGATCTTTGATGTAATTTTGAGATCTCGATTCTCCATTTTATTTTTCATTAAATTATGTTTTTAAATTAGAATGTAAATAGGTTTATATTTTGTAATTTATTAAATGTATTTTGAGAAGACTAAAGATGGAGATCGGATTGCTCACTCCCGCTACATGGACCAAGATGGAACATCAAGACAAGCTTCTCGGGTCCAAATGGGTTGGATTCCAAAGTTGTATTTTGTTCATTTTGGTAGATAGGCCACACTAGGGCTTTGTAATATTTTTATGTATTTTTCCGTTCTTATTGTTTTTCATCACATGATAGTTTGTGCATCATATTCCTCCTAAACCAAACCACCTACTACTAAAATGCATGAAAATTGACTCATATAGTTTGAATGTTAGTTATCTTGGACATAAAGATGTCACTCGAATTTAAGCCATCATTTTAGTTTATTCATTCTCGCATTCTAGATATTAGTTCACTTAAAATTGAATTAAAATAAAATTGATGGGATCTTCCTCTATATCTAAAATTGAGACTAGTCTTTATAGGCCAAATTATTATGAATCCCTACTTCGTCGGTAGGCATATATGACCTTACTCTCCATATGACCCCTTCTACGTTGGGTAAGTAGTGTGTGTTGACCTATTTTATCTCAACATTATAGTCCGAAGAGTTTCTCGTGATTATGATGGGCTAAAGATAGAATTTACAGAAATTTATCGACCAGGAATTCTAAAGGTAGAATTAGCCAAGAAGTTGGCTTATCAATTTACAGATAATTGAGTCTTGGGATCATTTATATAATTCTTGAGAGGTCAATTGTATAAATGCTCGAGTCTTTGCATTAAAACATATTTTGCACTAGACATAAATTCAAATCGATGAGTATGCTTATTATGGTTTTTCTTCTTTTTCAGAGTAGAACTCGTTTATATTGATGTTACTGCATATAACAAATGGCTGGAAATACTGATATTCCTATGCCAAGTGCCACGCTCGCGCGCGAATCCTGGCTTAAAGCTTTTATGGACCACATGTATCAGTCCACGCGACTGAAGAATGACGGGTCCAGCTTTGCGGACTGGGAGGCGGCATTACGGAATGCTGCCATTGCTGATGGTAAGCTTAAGTACTTGACTGAGCCAATACCACCAAACCCAGGCCCCAATGCGAGAACTAACAAGACACTTGAATATAGTGACTTTGTTATGGAAGCGGGTGTGATAAAGAACGTACTCATCTTTGCAATGGAAAGCAATTTGCAAAGACGCTTCATTGCCCAAGGTGCAAACAAGATTTTCACCACGCTCACTAACGAATTCTCAAAAGCACCGAGGATCGTTACTTATGAGCATACCTGTCGCTTCTTTGAGGCGAAACTCCAGAAGGGCCAACCGGTTAGCCCACACATTCTTGATATGATTGAGAATGTCGAGAAACTGGAGGCACTTGATTGCAAAATCAGTGAGAGCATAGTCATTGACCGTGTGCTTCATTCACTTCATGATGGTTTTGCCCTTTTCAGGGCAAATTATTATATGAATGATATGAAGAAAATTCTTCATCAGCTACACTCACTTCTCGTACAGACCGAGAATGATATGAAATTGAGTGGGAGCATGAAGCAAGATGTTCTCATGTTTTCAAACAAGGGCAAAGGTAAGGGCAAGGCTCATGGCGACCTAGCGGTAGGAAAGCCAAAGTTTAAAAAGTCAGGAAACGGCAAGAGTGGGCCTGGTGAGACCAGTGGCTCACAAGGCAAGGCAAAGAGCAAGGACTGTAACATGGAGTGCCACCATTGCCACAAGACTGGGCATTGGAGGAGGAACTATACCGTGTACCGTGAGGACATAAAAGCAGGCCGCGTCACTCCTGTTGGTATCTCATCTTTTATTCATATGATTGAGATTAACCATGCAAGTTTCGGAACTTGGGTACTTGATACTGGTTGTGGTTGTCATCTGTGTAATCATTTGCAGGGCCTAAGAAACATCACACCTCTCGCAAAGTGTGATGTGGACCTGCGAGTGGGGAATGGAGCAAGAGTTGCTGCAGTTTCAGTGGCGACATATGTAATCCAACTCCCAAGTGGTTTTGAGTTATATTTATATAACTGTTGCTATGTACCCAGTTTATCTAAGAACATTATTTCTGTTTCCGTACTAGATAAAGACGGTTTTTCATTTTCAATAAAAGACAATAGCTGTATTTTCTCATTTAATGAAATGATTTATGGCAAAGCAGTTTCCATGAATGGAGTTTATATCTTAGATCAAACCACAGACATATTGCATGTGAATAATAAAAAATTAAAGGTTGGTGACAAAGATCAAACTTATCTATGGCATTGCCGTATGGGACACATAAATTAGAAACATGTAAAGAAGCTCATTGACAATGGGACTATCTCCCCATTTGATTACGAATCATTTGGCACGTGTGAATCATGTCTAATCGGTAAAATGACTCGAATTTCCTTCAAAGGTGTTGGAATGCGCGCTAGTGACCTATTAGGACTCATACATACTGATGTATGTGGACCTATGTCAATAAACGTAAGAGACGGCTATAGATATTTTATCACTTTCACGGATGATTTGAGTAGATACGGATATGTCTAGTTAATAAAGCATAAAAGTGAGTCCTTTGAAAAGTTTAAGGAATACCAGAATAAGGTTGAAAACCAACTGGGAAGAAAGATTAAAGCACTTCGTTCAGGTCGTGGTGGCGAATATCTTTCAAATGAGTTTGATCAACACCTTAAAGACTGTGGTGTAGTATTACAGTTAACTCCACCTGGAACACCTCAATTGAATGGTGTGTCCGAACGTCGATATTGAATATTATTTGATATGGTACGATCAATGATGAGTCACACGGTAGTACCTGATTCATTATGGGGTTATGATCTTTTGTCAGCTGCTCTTATACTTAACCGAAGTCCGTCTAAAGCTGTAGACAAGACTCTATATGAGTTATGAAAGGGAACGGTCCCTAACTTGTCCTTTATTCGGGTTTGGGGCTGCGAGGCTTATGTCAAGTGGAGACACGAGGATAAGCTCGGCCTGCGATCGGTCAAGACATACTTTATTGGTTATCCAAAAGGAATGTTTAGTCATTACTTCTATTCGCCTACCGAACAACGAGTTTTTGTTGCGGCTAGTGCAAAGTTCTTAGAGAAAGAGTTTCTCGAGAATAAGTCAAGTAATAGAACCTTCGATCTGTCGGAGATTCAAGAACCAACAACCGAGCAACCAATGAAGGAAGAGGTTCCTTCAACTTCTGCTACAATTAACATCCCTATGGAACCTAGGAGGTCGGGTAGAGTCTCCATTTCTCCAGACAGATACATTGGTATGGTCGAGGAGAATGAGAGAGATAATGTATTACTCCTAGAGAGTAACGAACCAGCTACCTATAAAGGTGCCATGACCTGTTTCGAATCTAAGCTATGGCTTGAAGCCATGCAAACCGAGATGAACTCCATGTATGAGACTGACGTATGGGATCTTGTTGATTTGCATGATAAGGTACGACCTCTTCAGTGCAAATGGATTTATAAGATAAAGCATTCCGTAGAAGGACAACCAGACACCTATAAGGCACGACTAGTGGCAAAAGGTTTCACTCAAGTGCAAGGATTGCACTATGATGAAATTTTTTCACTCGTAGTTATGCTGCGTTCCATTCAAATAATCTAAGCGATCGCCGCTTTTCATGACAATGAAATTTGGCAGATGGATGTGAAAACCGCCTTCTTAAACGGTTATTTGGAGGAGGAATTGTACATGGTACAACCCGAAGGTTTCATTGATCCTAAAAATTCTAAGAAAGTTTGCAAGCTTAAGCGTTCCATTTATGGACTTAAGCAAGCTTCTCGGAGTTGGAATCATCGTTTCGACCAGGTGATAAAAGAGAATGGTTTCACTCGATCGGTCGAGGAACCATGCTTGTATGTCAAGTCGAGTGGGAGTAAGATTGTCTTCTTAATATTGTATGTTGATGACATACTCTTGATTGGGAATGACATCCCTCTCTTATCTTTGGTAAAAGTATGGTTAAAGAACCATTTCAGATGAAAGATCTGGGTGAGGCACAACGCATATTGAAGATCCGTATCTATCGAGATAGATCACGACGGATGTTATCACTCAGTCAGGAGTCTTATATAGATAAGATTCTTGAGAGGTTCAGCATGACCAACACAAAGAAGGGGAACCTTCCAATGATTTCTGGGATGCAGTTGAGTAAAGCTTAGGCACCCAAGACATCGAAAGAGGTCGAGCGCATGAGTCGTGTTCCTTATGCATCAGTTATAGGATCGATCATGTATGCCATGATATGCACACGTCCGGACGTGACGTCCGGACGTGGCATATGCATTGAGTATAACGAGTCAGTACCAAGGCAATCCAGGTGAAACACACTAGATGGCTGTCAAAAACATCCTTAAGTACTTACAAAGGACTAAGGATTGGGTATTGACTTATGGAGGAGACACTGAGCTATGCGCAATCGGTTACGCAGATGCTAACTTCCAAACAGATCGAGATGACTCGAAATCTTAGTATGGATTCGTCTTTACTCTTAATGGCGCTGCGGTCAGTTGGAAAAGCTCCAAACAGAGTGTTATAGCAGATTCTACAACTGAGTCCGAGTACTATGCCGCTTCAGAAGCTGCAAAGGAAGCTATATGGATGCGTCAGTTCTTACAAGGACTAACCGTAGTTCCTAGTTCGAATGACCCAATCACTATCTATTTTGATAATAGAGGTGCCATCTTCTAGGCTAAGGAGCCTAAGTCCAGCAACAAGTCTAGATATGTACTTCGGAAGGCTCACATGATCCGAGATTACGTGGAGCAAAAGGAGATAGTGATTGACAAGAATGCTTCGGATGACAACATCGCGGACCCTCTCACTAAACCTTTAAAATATGATAAGCATGAAGGGCACGTTATTTCCATGGGAATTAAACGTGTTCCTAAGTTGTAGTAGCTGTTTTATGTGGATTAGATAAATGTATCTTTTTCATGCACTATTTATAACATCATCGTATTGTTTCATATTTTGTTTTTCATGTGGATTGTACGACAACATTGAACACCACAAAGTGAACTGAATTACATTATAATATTTTTGGTCCGTAATCGCCTTCATGAGCTGATAACTCTGGCAATTATACTGTGAAGTTGATTGATGGTGGGTTCAACGAGCCATAAGTCAAACGGTTGACTGATCGATCACAGATACGAGTTATAAAGATACCTCGTAGGACATCGTGACAACGTTATGGAGTCCTAAATGTTTCAGAACATTCGGTGCCAGGTCGTGGATAGGACTTCCATAGTGTTCCTAAGAGTCGATTCTTTTGACTATCGACTGTCTCTTGAGATTAAGGCAGTTTTTGGGTGACTTTGGTTTCTTTCTCATGGTCGACCGTAACAGGAGGCTAAGTAGATTTTTACTGGGTCATTTCATACTGTGCTTGTATCTGCAGGATTCGAGTTGAGGAAAATATCCAACCTTTATCAGGTTTTGTTATTTCTCAGGGCCACTCGAGGAGTTGTAACTGAAATGCATGGCCATGCTCGAATAATGATTCGTTTATCAGTTAAGTTACTCTCTAGTCAGGAAAACCACTCTTGATACTGATCGCTTGTAAAATGCGACCTTTGTAAATACGGACTTTGCAAATTGTTTTACATTGAGTGGGAGAAATTTATGGATATGAGAATCGGGTTATCGCACATACACTTGTAAGGACAAGTGGGAGATTGTTGGAGCTAGTGTCCTCCACAGTTAGTGTGATAACATGAATAAATCTCTTACAGGTTCACAGGGTATACTTAGTATTCTTATCAGTTGATTAACGTTTATCGATAACGGTTGGCTTGCTAGGAGTTTGACGTTATTGTCATTTTAATGGCGGTGATCAACTCGTCCCTAAAAGTCACACCTAAAGGATGTGTCTGAGAGATGTGATTATATGAATAATATAATCATATTGATGCCTTATTATATGACTAAAAGGTTAGTCGATGGATATGACTAAAAGGTTAGTCAATGTAATGATGATACGATTATTTAATAACGATTAAATAATATTAGCTGAGACGAATTAAATGTAATTCGTAATTGAATATAAACTGTTATATTTAATCAATGTATATAATGTAAGCTTAAACGAATTAAACTGTTAATTCGTAATTAAACATAATATGTTATGTTTAATTAGCAAATTATAAATATACGGATATTTATAGTTGACATATATATTATATTACATGCTAATATAACCGAAAAAGGAAGGAGAAAATAGTCTTTTTCTTCTCCTAATTTTTGGCTAATAAGAGATAAAAATAAGAGAAAATATCTCCTATTATTCTTTTATGGTAACTAGGTCAAAAACCCTAATAACAAGAGTAGTAAAGAGAGGAGAGACTCCTCCTTCTACTACTACTGGTCACGGCTGAAACAGAGGAAGAGGAACAGATAGAAAAATTCAGATTATTCTCTCTAATTCTATCTATCATTCATCATCACACAAAAGAAAAATTTGCAGTAACTTTTCTCTAAAATTCTAGCACAAGCAAGGCATATCTCGGAGCATCTTGGGTGCAACAATTAGGAGAATATCGATTTCGATATTGTTCATAGGCCAAATTTGCTAGGACCAAAGGTTAATTCTAAATTCCTATAATTTTATATTATGCAATTCATTTATGACTCGTAATTCATATACAATAGTTTCGTTATAGTCCGTAATTTAATGACGAAATATACCGATATTTCTCACATATGTAAGAGTAGTTACTTTGTCTAGGGAATTAGAGAAGGCATGCATAAATTATATTTGCAATTGTTGAAATGAGATGTTATGATATCAAATAATTTTTTCTATCACATGTATGCATTGTATTGTTAGTCTTTGATTATTTATCACAATCCTTGATTCAATTCCTTATTTCTTTCTATAAGTCGAGAGGCACGTAATTGAATTAGACTAAGCATGTGTTAGTAGATTGACCTAGCCAAAGCGAGAGTTCGTTAGGACCCGATCTATGGTTGACACTAATATCGAAAGGTGGGTGTCTTTAGCCTAAACAACTATCTTTATTATCAATTTCCTAGTTTGACTTGAGCATTTACATAATTTGCATGTGTGACCCGAACTCCCTAGACTCTTCCTTTATTATTATTGTTGTTTCATAAACCCAACCAAACCAATCGATAACCGACTTTGATAGAATTCACCCCATAACAACTTGTATAGCAACTCCTGTCTCCATGTGTTCGACCCCTATTACTACATTCATTTGTGTCTAGGGTATTTATCTTTGATTAGGTGTGCGATAGCCTATCATTAGGTGACGCATTCGTAATTTTGTAAGGTATGAAAGAATCTAATTATGACGTATGCTTTGGAATGCCAAAAAGTTTGGACATCGTGCCATGGAATAACAACTACGGAACTGATTATAGTAATTGAATTAGTACGAGATTTGATCATCCTAGTTGAGCTAACTTCATTTAATAACCGCATCTCATAGGGCGATATTTGGGTGCTTCTGAAGGGTTTGGACCGCTCATATTATAACTCAAAGTGACATGATCTAACTATCTCTATATCTACTACTATGATTTAAGTGTTAAATCGTTTGTGAGGCCTTTGGTTTGGTGTGGGTTACGTGTTAAAACGTGGAGGGTGATAGATTACATAGGTTCTTGTTGCTTAGTAATAATATCATGATTATGTATTTAAATAAATAAATTGATTGGCGATATAAGGCAAGTGAGTTACTGGATAATCAATTTTGCATTTAGTCCTCAAAGAGCCAATTGATCAGCATAATAGTATACTGAAATTTGGAAGGATAATCTTGGGTTGACTCTACTAGTTGACTTATTTTAGCCTCGGGGACTGAACTTCGGGGACGAAGTTCTTTCAAAGAGGGGTAGATAACAACGCGAAAATTATAGCGACTCTAAAGTGATCATATTCGGAAAATAATTATGTGTAATTGTGTTATGGGTACACTATGTGATTAAATGAAGTATGTGATGTAACTAAAAATATGTGATTAAAAAATCAATCATAAGATGAATGGGGTTATAAAGGACAAAGATGAGAGAGAAAGCTGGAGAGAGAAAGCTCCTTCTTTTGGTTTCTAGGGTTTTGTGCAAAGGCCAAAATCAATCTTAACTCTCAATCTTTTCACAGAATTAATCAATAGTAATAATAATAGATCTACTTAATAATCATAAAAATATTAGAATTAGTAATTACATAGTATAAACGGTTTGGTTTTATTGTCTTTAATATGTCGGAGAAACAAATAATAGAAAATGCGATAAAGGATGCTGCTGACAAATTAAGGGCTGGTGTTGCTGATGTAACAACCCGAAAAATACCAATTTTTCTAGTAAAAATATTTACTAACACTTTTCAGTAGAACTTAAGTTTTTAAAATAGGAATTTTTGTTCGGAGTCTTATTTTGAAATTCCGCGTTCGTATTTGGAATTTCTGAGAGATTTCATGAAAAGAACGTTTTTAGTCATCTTTGACTTTTCTTGACTTTTTAAGTCGTCTTTGACTTTCCTTGACTTTTTAAAAGTCGTCATTGACTTTTTCTTGACTTTTAAGTCGTCCTAAACTTTTCTTGACTTTTAAGTCATCTTCGACTTTTCTCGACTGTTCAGTCAACTTTGACTTCCGTTGACTTTTTCCCGACTCGTCTCATAAGTTTGAAGACCGAAATTTTATTTAAAAAAATAATATTTTTGATTTATTTTTATTTAGATTTATTAAGATTTATCATAATTTAATATAATTATTTTGAATTTATTCGGAATGTAAAGAATAACTTTTACGGTTTTAACCGAACGTCA